>JAEQBH010001595.1:0-125771 GCA_016808115.1 Tetrastigma voinierianum
GAAGAAGAGGTTCTTTGCACATTTGAACCACTACTATTGGGAATAACCTATTTTATACAAGCATTGTGTGGATCAAGTGATAAGGCGATGTGTACCGGAAGATGAAATGGGTAGTATTCTAAATCACTGCCACACCTTATCATGTGGGGGGCACTTTGGAGGCTAGAGGACAGCGACAAAGGTACTTCAATCAGGTTTCTACTGGCCTAGTTTGTTCAAAGATTCTTAACAGTTTGTATCTACCTGTGATAAGTGTCAAAGAATGAGCGGCATTTCCAAACAGGATGAACCCATGCGACAACCCTGAGGTCGAGCTATTTGACTCGTGGGGATGGAATTACGGTCCATTCTCTTTAATCCAAGAATCCTGTATATTCTCCTCATAGCGATTACGCCCCAAATGGGTAGAAGCAATACCGACACGCACTAATGATGCCAGTGTGGTAGCCAAGTTCCTTCGCAGCCACATATTTAAACGGTTCGACACTCCACGAGCATTGATTATGGATGGTGGTACTCATTTCTGCAACAAGTTGGTTGATAAAGTTCGCAAAAATATGTACAGATCGCACTTCACTGCATGTACCACCCACAGGAAATGGACAGCCGAGGTGTCAAATCGAGATAAAGTCCATTCCGATAAAATACCAATAGTTCAAGGAAAGACTAGTCAAAGAAGATTGATGATGCACTTTTGGCATACAGGACAACATTTAAAACCCCATTGGGTATGTCGCCATTTCGACTAGTCTATGGGAAAGCATGCCATTTGCTAGTGGAATTGGAACATAGAGCATACTGGGCAACTATGTTGTTAAACATGGATAGTAAAGCAGTCGGAGAGAAGCAGATGCTACAACTTAGTGAATTATATGAATTCCACAATGACGCTTTAAGGTGAGAATGCCCAAATCTATAAGTGAAAGCATACAAAAAGCTCAAGATGACAAACATATTATAAGGAAAGAGCCTGAGCCGGGTTAGCAAGTCCGGTTGTCGCACTTAGGCTAAAATCTTCCCCGGCAAGTTGAAGTCAAACACGTCCGCCCATAGTGGTTCAAGTATTTCCTCATGGAGGTTGAATTAATGCATCTAGAAAAGGGACGGCTTAAAGTCACGCCAAAGATTGAAACTCAGATTTTCGAGGAGAATCTACGTAAAGACAGACACCATTCTAAGCACACATGAGGCAGATAAAGAAAGGTGTGGAAGGTCACAATATTTCAAGGCTTATTTTTCTGATTTGCCAAAGCAGAGGAATGTCGAGCCAACTACATTAAACATAGCACACTCTTGTAGAGGCAACCCAAGTATTGTGAGATCCCCTTCTTCTTTGAACTTACATTATTTTTGGTTTTCTTAATTGCTCTTCGATACAATTTTTCATTTTGGAATCTCTACTTTTGTTTGTTTTAATGTGTTTGTGAGTTTTTCAAGGTTGCCGAAGGGTGCTAATCGTAACTAAGGAGCTTACATTGTTCACACAAAGCAGAGAGAGCCACCAGGAGCTGAAAACTTTGCTCTATTGCACATCACACAGAGATCTCTACTCAATGTAGAAATACAAACTGCTTGTTTTAGCTCTCGGTATGCAAGAAGATGGCACCCTTCGCCGCTAAGGATCTTGTTTAAATTTAGTATGCCGCAGTCAGAGCTCTACACGCATAGCCATGTCATTACGCTGGGTAGGTTCCCACGCCGCAGCACAGCCAAAATTGAGTACTTTTAAAAACCCCGATCGCTCTTTTCTATTCTCCCACAGTTTTGGGTCGCTCTCTTTCCTCTCTCTCTCTCTCTCTCTCCCGTTTCTTTGCTACGGCAATCTCTAACCCTAAATATACCACAATGGCTCTCAAGAAAGTCAATCTCGCAAAGACAATGTCGCCCACTCGCCGGCTAAGATCACCTCCTGAAGATCCACATAGGTTCATTTCCTGAGGCCGAGCGGATCTTTTGTCCACCTGAGTTTCACCCCAATGCGCCAACTTCATTATCCAGAACCGTGGCTGGTAGACACTTTGTGCACCCCGTCCCGAGTAGCCCAAGCAGCGTGAGTTCCGCACTTCAATGTTCAAAGCCTGGCACCACCGCTGGCCCGAGGCGTGGGCCGTTTTGCGCCCAAGCCATCAACCTTGATGATCGTGATATTGATGATAACAAGGTAGAAGAGAAGAACTGATCATGGCACACATGATATGAGTGCCTCCACAGAAGGAGTCACCAAGGGCCAGGCATGTGGAAATACAAATGCATCAACTGGGTGATCTTACTAATTTCTTACGCACTTCCCACGTCGGCCAAGGCTCGCATAATTTTTTATGCGTAAAAATCAAGCCTACTCGCACCTTAAAGACAGCCACAAAGGACAAGACTATCCTCCCACGCACGACCCGTGGCTTCCAATTTTTGATATCAGTCCATCATCTATGTGGGTTGATCGAGCCCACCAAGGGAGATACACCGGCTTTGATCCAGTCCTCACTGATACGCTATGCCAACCGGGCCGGAAACCCTATGTTGAACTCGAGAAGCAGCTACAAAGAGCGCCTACCCATACCACTGCCCAAGGAGAAGTTCGAGAGCCTGGGCGATTCAGATGAGGAAGTCGACGATGATGCCGCAAAGAACCGCCTCAGTAAGGGCGACCCTGACTCCAACCCCGAGTCTCCTCTCCAAATTCAACTCGGCCCCGGCGCATCAGAGCCATGGCGCCATCGTGGTTTAACACATATTAGGATGAGTCTCAGGAGCACCGTGTTGCCCTGAGTCAAGATATGGATCGATCAGACCGATACATATCATTCGCCCAATCAGACAATATCACGCACAGTTGGCCTCGCCCTCTCTTTCACACTCTACCACTCACACCGCTTACAGGACCTCCCGGGACGATCCGTCACGCCCGATTCCTGCCTCGACCCAACATGATCCAAACCAGTTTTGTGGTGCGAACCATATATCCGGGGACTCTTTACCTTTTTTTTTTTCCAGAATAACTATGCACTGTGGTTACAAACAATTTTGGCCAACCAAATCATTTACATATACAGTTGAACTACCACCAGATAAATTCATTAAAATCTATACACATATGCTAAGTCCCATTTACTTATACAAATACTTATACTTGTACATATCTAATACAAACATCGTGACTGGCGGAACGCGGCCGGGTGAGCTCCTATCTCCGAGACGCCCGCACCGACGGTGTGGAACGCCCCGTCATCTTTATCTCCTCTTCGCCACGATTTGAACACCCGTGCTAAGCTTTACGCCAGTGAACATATAGATAGTAAATTCACCAATAACAATAATCGTCAATCTTTTTTACATTTACTTTTCCATGATATAATTAGTCATTTTATGTGAATTTCTAACTCATATCATATTATACATGGTAGATTTTATCCTTTCGATTCCATATCATTATCTCGTCAGATACTTCCATGTGTCATGTCTTTACAAGTTTCAATTCATATCTTCTACGTGTATGGTATGTCGATCATATTCAAAAAACAAACTTATACATCTACAATGGCAAATCTGAACATATCAAAGTCATATCAAATACATGTCAGGTCAAATTAATCGATACAATCGCTTAATTCATTTAGTTATCGCTTATTAAATTTTCATTTAAAAGTGTCGCGACTAGATCCTGCGACTCGATCTGATTAAGGATCTAAGTTTATTCTATTATTCTAAACATTTTCACTATCTTCAAACATTTTGTTTGGCTCTATTAAATTTTTGTTTTAAAGTGTCGCGACCGGACCCCCACTGACCACAGAATCTAAGATGGAGCCCATGCATCTCGACATTTTTTGACTACATTTCAAAATATTTGGTTCAAAGATTCCATTTGTGACTTTTTAATTACGCTTAAGACTTCATTTTCGGGGCAAGCCCATAAACATTTATAATTAACAAATGCATTTACAAAATATTTTTATATCCACATATACTCATGCTATTCATTTTCGCATGCTTTCATTTTACAACCATTACTATATCACAACATGTATTTTAATGCAATAATCCATCTATACAATTCAATTTATGAGATTTAAGATATACATAACAATCCCATTTACACCGCCAATGTTGGTTATTTCACTTTGACTATTCAATTACATTACACTTGATTCGCACGAATCCCGCCTATTATCATTCTGAATGTGCCTACACATTTTACAATTCGGCCCCCATTACATCGATATTCGCTTGTGCACTCGACATGTGTAATTATTCGGCTCCCATCGCGACGGATGCCGCTTGTGCACCCTTCAACATGGGCGCAGATTGAACAAACGATATCAAGACTCGGCGTCGTTGCATCCCCGCCGCGGATATTAATACGATACATTATCGCCACTTACGCCGATTGCATCCCGCCGGGCGGACATTGGTACTGGTGCCTTCCCGTGACGGATGCCGATTTGCATCCGCCGTGCGTCTTATCTGATATGAATAACCAATTCACATTTATGACGGACCCGCTAATGAATCCTTGCCTTATTATCATTCACGCATCTCTGCCAAATACTGCTACTCTTCAATTCCATATTCATTTTCAGATTCATTTATGACCTGATTCCGCTTGATGAATCCCGCCCCATCATCGCTCGGCCAGTTATCCATCTGGAGCCAAATATCACATTTCAATTCCATATTCACTTTCGTATTATCTTTTCAAAGATATACTCAATCTATGTACTTATTTCATATACTCATTCATATCCTCATTCATGTGCCTATTTCATATATCATTCATATACTCATTCCACATACTCATTCATGTATTCATTCATGTATACTCATTCATACACTCATCTATATGGCCATTCACGTATACTCATTCATATCATTCACATACTCATTCACGTATACTCATTCATACTCATTCACGATACTCATTCATATATCATTCATGTGCCTATTCATATACTCATTCATGTATACTCATTCATATATTCATTCACGTATACTCGTGCATATACTCATTCACATACTCATTCATGTATACTCATTCATATACTCATTCACGTATACTCATTCATATACTCATTCAAGTGCTCATTTCATATACTCATTCATGTATACTCATTCATATATCGTTATCCACGATACTCATGCGCATATACTCATTCATATACTATTCACGTATACTCATTCATATACTCATTCACGATACTCATCTTAGTTATATTTTCTATTCATGTGCTCATTTCATATACTCATTCATGTATACTCATTCATATATTCATTCACGTATACTCATGCATATACTCATGCATATACTCATTCATATACTCATTCACATACTCATTCACATATACTCAGTCATATACTCATTCACGTATACTCATTCATGTGCTCATTTCATATACTCATTCATGTATACTCATTAATATATTCATTCACGATACCATGCATATACTCATTCATATAATTTTTATTCATTATACTCATTCATATACTCATTCATGTATACTCATTCATATACTTCCTATCATTTGTTATCTTTTTCTGGTTATATGTGATAATGATCATATATAACTTAACCACATTATGTGTTCATGACATATTGCCTTTCATGTTCATTTTCATGTTTCAGTTCGTTTTAATTTTCCATATCATATTCATGTTTCATGAACACATCTATACATATTGCATTTCTTGTTCATATCTACATCATTTCTTACCATGTATTCAATTAACTTTAACCAAGCGATTATGACTTTGGTACAACAATCCACCCTCGCACAAGATGTGGGCACCAAATGCCATTAAATAGCATATGGTTAGATTCTAGACTCAATGATCTTCCGATAGAGTCCAAGAATACCCATACGGAGTCCTAACGAAGGAGTTATGCAAGTTGGTGTCGCGGATAAAATCAGCAACTCGCAGCGACCTCGCATAACACCGTGGATTGTCATTTTCGGATCTTAACTTTACATTTGACACCGGTATTTTGTACTATTTGAAGCTAAGGTGCTAAGGGTTCTTCTACAACCTGAATCACCCAACCGTATAATCGAAACTTGAGTTATGTCCTAAACAACCCGGACTACTATATGTTCAAAAACAAAACCAAATTGGAGCTCTCGAATACGGCCCCACTTTGAGTGAATTTTTGGGGCCATGGTAAAATCAGAATTTGAGGGTACCTATTCATGATGTTTGGTTCTCCTTGACGTCTAGTTTAACCAGCAACTTGAATCACTCAAATCGGATCCGAAATGAGCAAGTTATGGCCAAAATACAAACACTAGTCAAATAGAAAATATTCACTGCATCGGCATTCGACCGCACTGATATGCCCGGTTCGGAGGGCTGTTCGGACACAGTCCAAAGGTGTACTGGTACAGGTCTCCGAAAATGCCCAGAATGTGTGTTTTTCTTCCATTTTTCCATATGTTGATACCCAAATCAACTCAATACTCCATATACACATCAAATCCACTCCAAATTCATCTTATAATCTCTTTTCTACTCAAATTATCTTTCAATACACATCTTATGAACTCTATTGAACTCAAACATGCTTTCTATTCATCTCTCATGCTGCTACTCAGGTTTTACTCAACCAACTTCAAGTGAAATCTAGGTTCTATCAAAATCTACAACAAGAACAAACATGTCCATGCTTTACAACCCTTAGAACCCCAAAAACACATGTAATGGGGACCTCTAGGTCTTCTCATAACAAAACCTCTAGAAAACAAAGGGATTTGTAATGATTTCCATACAAGAACTCATTCTAGGCCAGGCTTCCTACAACCCACAACCCACAAACATGTATCTATACAAGAAATCCATGATCCAATTAGGAACCATACTACGTTGGCCTAATACTCAGTTTTCATTTCTTCTTCTCTTCTCTTCTTCTTTCTCTTCCTTTTCCTCTTTCTTCTTCTTTCTCCCCCTCTCCTCTCTTTACGTTGGTTCAAAATGAGAGACCAAATGCTCTTATCCCACTTTTTGTTAAGGCCATGTTTGAAAGCCATTTTTTCGCTTATTTTCTCATTTTAAGTATTAAATTCTTTAACTCATATTATTATTTTCTAATCTAACTTTATTCACTTATTTTGGCATACAATCTTAAGTAGAGATTATTACCCTTAGGTCCTTCCATTCTTTCTTTACTCTCTATTCCATATTTTTTCACCCTCATATTTGCATATAATTCATTGTTTTATGCTCAAGAGGTCCTCAAGTGGTAAAAGACCACTACCTTTGCTCTCTATAATTTTCCTGCTCTATTTATCAAAACTGTATTTAGTTTTTATAACTCAGTAAACAAGCCCTAAACCTATAGGCATATTTCTGTGGTGTTATAGTATCTCTATGC
This sequence comes from Tetrastigma voinierianum, assembly GCA_016808115.1. Classification (NCBI taxonomy): domain Eukaryota; kingdom Viridiplantae; phylum Streptophyta; class Magnoliopsida; order Vitales; family Vitaceae; genus Tetrastigma; species Tetrastigma voinierianum. Next base: position 7,358 of record JAEQBH010001595.1, read on the forward strand.
TCTTATCTCCTTTCTGTCATTGAGGACACTATTGGTTTCAGTTTAAGGTAAAGCGTGTGGGTGTAAAAAAGTGTTGGCTTAGTTTTATTTTTTTTCGCATGTTTTAGGCGCATTTAGGCTCCACTTCGTTAGTTTTATTTTTTTATTTTTTTGTTTTTGCTTACATGTTTAAAGACCGTAGTTTTGTTCATTATGTACAAGTATGTTTCGCGTTTGCACATAGATATGGTGAAGCTCCAGCCGTATTAATTGTTCTCACTTTTAGTCTTCGCTATGATTATAAAAAAATGGGTTTACAGTAATCGAGAATGACTGTTTCGAGTAAAATAGGAACTCTAAGGTTGTTTGACGACGGCGAGATTGTAAAAGCTGAGAATGACCACACTGCCACCCCTTGCATCTCAAGAAACCATTTCCTAAGTAAAGCTATCGCACACACATGATCTTCTGGTGATGCCACTCTGATCACTCATACAAGAGTTCTACGAACCTTGTAAAGTTTAAACACCTAAGTGATGGGACACTTATGTAAGAGGATCGCTGAGCCCAAAAATATCTAAAAAAAGGAAGAAAATAAGCTTATGGTTCGGGAATGCTGGATCATCCAATAGGAAATCCTTAATAATCTCGAGGGCTTTTCAAAGCCTAATGCCCTGTAGCCAACTCGCCGTGGAGCCATTGACTTACCACATAGGACGTAGGATGGATGATTTTATAATCTATGGCCTCAGGTTCGTCGAGTGTTCGTTGAAGTTCAGGGAATTGAACAGTATTTTAACTAACCGGGTAGAGTCAATGGATCCTCGCCAGAAATCCCTCACCTAAAACTTCTTGGCAATTGGTGCCTAATTTTGTCTTAGAGCACCCCCTTAGATTAGTTGAAGTAACAGTCTGCACGCTTCATCCTTTCGTGCTGTTATTCAAATAAAAAGCAATCTAAGTTCGGGGTACCTCAAGTCAAGCTATACATTAGAGATCACACTCCAATCGCACTATAGACTCCTTGGGAAAAGTTATTGAGCACTAAAAAGGGGGTTGACCTACTTGGTCAACTGAGACTGACTCAGTGTAGATTCCTGAGAGTTGAACAAACCTAGGTAGTCCTTGGATCAAATGAATTGGTTCATGTTGACCCTTCTGTTGGCATCATGTACTATAATCTATATCGTCAAGAGCACTATGCTTTATTCTTGCTTGCCTTGGTTAGAGTTTGTTCTTGCTTGGGGACAAGCAAGAAACTAAGTTTAGGGGTGTTCTCCATATTATAATGTTTTACATAACACGACGATAAAAGAATAAAAAAGGAAGCTAACCAATAGAAGAAAAGACCTAAAGCAGAGAACAAAAATGAGAAGTGATGCAGGAGCCTCGGGTACGCAGCGGCGAAGCACCCCATGTTCTGCGTAAGGCTTCAGCCGTGGAGGCTGCGGCCAGAGCGAACCGAGGGAAGAGGTAGAGCCTGCACGCCGGCGTAGCACCTCACATGGTAATGGTGTTTTTCAGAGAATCAGAGCGCGAAAACTCGGGAATTCCTAGGGCCAATGATGGCTCGCGCATCCCGAGATATAAAAAGGAAGCATTTTCGAGGCTAAAATAGGGATTCGAGTAAGCATTGAAAGGAAGGAAGCATTTGATAGAGAGAGATTGGTGAGATGTATTCCAGAGATCGTGAAGACAACTTCTTCAGATTTTTTCCTTATTTAGTTTTGTTAAAATCTTTCAACTTTGTAATAGAAATCACTATGAACTAACTTTTCTCTCTAGGGTTTATTAACCCTAACTTCACAATTAGTCATGGATTAATGTATTAATTGTGGTTTATCTAATATTGGTATGAATTTGTATGATCGCTTACTCCTAAATTTAATCACATGTTATTATTTAGTCAATTTTAGTATGCGTCATAGAGCCCAAAATCGAGAGAAGATGACCTATGGAAAAGGGGTAGTTTACTTACTCTGGGCTCATCCAGGAATAGAGATATCTCGCTCCAAGTGTAGCACTGTGGTTTGCACATTTATGCATCTCTGGTCAAGGGGTCAAGTGAGATGCACACCCCACCAAGTAGACAGCAGACATATATTTCGAAAGAGAATCTCTTAAAGTGTAATGATCAACCCACTAACATAAATCATAAGGAAAGATAAATAAATACGCTATTCAGGTTAAAATCCATCGTGTGTGGTAGGTGATGGTAAAACCCTGGGCTTTTCATCATTACTTCTTAAATCAAAATTTTAATATTGTAGTTTTCCTTAAATCGCTTAAATTAGTCATAATTCACTATAAGACTAGATCCAAATATTATTCAGGTCAATGGGCGCAGATACGTGCCAGTTTCCTTCAGAGGAACGAAAGACCGACTAGCCACTACACTACGGAACTCGGCTAATCGCATACTGCGGTAATGGGCTGATTGGGCCCGCAAAGTGCAATTTCAACCCTATATTAGATAGGTTTTGAGTGCTTTTATGATTAATCATGTCATTTATACCAATTGAAGTGTTCAAGTCTTCTTAGTACCACTTTTGCCATTTAGAGGGTATTTTCGGGTTGTTTTGTGTTTCGAGCACTTTAGAAGTTCAATATCTGATGTATGATGAATCATGAAGTTCAACTCAAGTGTCGCCATCAACTAGCCTAAGAATCAATGATAAACTCAAGGCAAAGTGAAGAAAATTGATGCAAAGAGAGGGACGAGGCAAAGTAAGAAAATCAAGAAACCGCCAATTTTCGCTAAGCCCGCGAAAAATTACTGATCGCTAAAATTCTCGCGGTTTAATGGTACTGAGAAGTTCACCGAATCAGGATTTTCGCTAGACACTGTGGTTTTCGCTAGCACTGTTCCTAGCTTAAATTTCATGATTGCTTATCATTTAAAAATTCGCTTGTTACGAAATTTCGCATGTTAAAATTGCCAAGCCTTAGCGAATTTTCCTATTTTCAAGAGGCTCATGATTTCATGGTTTAGCGAAATTCTTCACTCCTACGAAATTCACGCCTCGTCATGTTTTGTATTTAATAAAATCCCGACTCCAAATTTGGCAGTATTACTCTCTCGTTCTTAACTTAGCCAAATTTGTAGTTTTTGGTATTTTCATGTATCGAGGGGCCTTTATAAACCCCTCTCTTTTGTAATAAATATAGAGAATTTTGGAGAAACAATCTTTGGGGGAGAGAAGAACTGTAAGTTTTCATTTTAAAATAAAGTCTCGTATTTTAGTTGGGGTTTTATTTTCCTCTCTTCTCTCTCCTCTCTTTCCTTTACTTTCTTAGCCGCTAAACACCCCTTTGAGATATTAATCAAGAGATGCTGGCGCTTCCTTTCTTTGAATAGAAGGAAGCTAGCTTCGTCAAAGTATGCATTGCTGGTCCTCTTTGTACCGAAAGTCTATGCATCAGATGGCGGTAGTCCTCTATCTTCTCAAATTAGGCTGAATAGCTAATGTTACTGAGCTCGCCAATACTTCCATGCTTTAGGATACAAGGCATACTTATCATAGATGCACTGGTTCATTAGATGGTCTTTATGAGCCTCGAAATGATATTTAATGCTGTGGTTTCAACCGAAAAGGGCCATAGCCGTACAAGTACCTGTGGTCGACTCGCAAATAGAGTTGTTGTTATGGTGAGGTTTGCTAGTGTTAAACATAGATCCTGCTATGCCAGGACTATAGGTTACTTGTCATAACGCGAGGATAAAACCCGAGGACACTTGTTTGCCCTAAGTTACCAAGTTAGTGACCTAAATCTTCAAAGTTAACTTTTCACACTTCATTTTCAGTTTTTACAGTTAATCAATTTTCAAACTCATCACACTGTTTTTTGAAAAATCCAAAAAGTCCAAATAGAAAGCCTTACCTTCGCACTTATTAAATCATTCCCAGGATGAAAACCCATCCCCGTGTTCACCCTAGATTCACTATACTGCAAAGAGGGTCACTCACTATGAAGAGAGGTGAACTTAGGTGTATATAAATTTTGTTGATTTAATAAACTTACTGCGGGCACGACCATGTCTACATTTTTACCAACTTTTACACACTCACTATTAGCTCAAGCCGAGTGACCCTGACCATCGAAATTGGACTCCACTGCCACAGAACAATATCGACTGAATCATGAAGCTCCTAGCAACCAGAGCAAAGTTCGCCTGACCCTTCAACCAACTTCCTGATAAAGGTATTTCCTCTCCATGTTTATTAAGTAATTTCACATATCTCCTTGCAATGAGATGATTATACCTTGTTCAAATGCATGAATAAAAGTTACATTATTTCCTCCCGAGATGCTCTCCATGGATGATAATATTATGCCTCGGGGTGACCGGCCCTCGATAACCCCCGGTCTCGGCATAAGACCACAACTGTAATGTTCTCCTAAGATTCTCCATTAGATGATTATATTATATACTTACACTGACGCCATTTCTCAAAACACCATGGGTCTTTATATGTGTTTATTCTCCTCGAGATGTTCTCCAGTGAGACGACCTTACGCTTAAAGTACTGGCCTCGCCACGCCGAATAAACCTCTACAAGCTGCTTGTTAATAAGAAACAAGTGTGTCAGCCAAATTTCTTGTCATACGATGTTTAAACCAAAAAAAAACTATGTCGAGAACAATACACTCTGGTTAAGTACATTTTCGTGAGGACTCAAGCCATTACAGAATCGGCCATCAAGGTAGTTTCGACATCCCTTCCCTCGAAGACCCGTCGCTCGAGCCATCCCCGTGTCAGCTTCACTCGCCTTCCGCATAACCAAATTTAATAAATTATCTCCACCTCACGGCCACAAGATCCACCAGCTTTGCCACCTTCTTCACATCGACGGCCAGGCCAGCATGATCTTTGACAAAGTCGGCCCATTACATTCGAGCTTCCTCCAAGTCGCCTCCAAATTTCAAACCTGCTATCAAGCCGAGAGTCACCCTAACCTCAAAGTTCACTGGCGACCTTCTTGGAGTATGAACTGGCTTCTGATTATCGAATACCCGAGTGCAACGACATGGCTTTTATGGCACACGACGATCAAAGATTTTAGTGTAATTCCAACCCCAATGGCTTGAACGATGCTGGGGTCAAAGTGGAATGGGATATAGGAATGAGATAAGTCCCAAAACACATGCCCATGGGCCAATGTTTATTAGGAACTGTGCCCAAACCCGAGTAGATATGGGTTATTTGAACTCGAATTCGCTTACGCCAGCGCTGAACCCGAGTCGAAAGTAAGATCAAGGCTGGACGATAGGTCTGAGCAGGCATCAAATGGGAAGAAGGCAAGCGAATCACCTTAGATAGATAGCTCGAGCGCAAAGGCAAGGGGTCGTTGTACATGCGTAACAGTCGTGGGAAATTAATGTACCTAATAAATGTGTAGTGTAAGAAAATGAAAGGACTCTCATAAGTGTCCTCATTATGAGCATTAAACATGTAACCTCCGACCAAGGGGTATAAAAGATAAAAATAAATAAGGGACAATTCTTCGCTATTATCACATTACTTTGGGAAAGGACCAATACCCTTCATGAGGATGGTCGATTGGCTTGCGTGACAAGCATCAGGCTTGGGTAAATTCATTATGCATATATGCTATAAGGAATCAAAATCGAAATTTGATTCCTAATTAGTATTAATTTTTTATATCATATAGATAATTGATGTGGTCGTTATATTGTTGTAATATTAAGAAAAAAGAAAGGTTTTTTTGGTATAACAAGGATTCCTTATAGAATACATAAAGTAGTTAGGAATATAAATATTTTGGGTCATAAAACAAAATGTTATGAGAGAGATATGGGCTTGTGTAGAGATGTGAGGAAAAACAAGATGGCCTGGAGCAGAGTGAGGATTTGGAGGTTCTAGGTATAGATAAAAGGAATGAGAAAACTTGAGATATTTCGAGAACCTAACTATATTTTCTGTCAGAGAAGTTGAAAAATTATCTCTATGTGGACATGTGCATGCTAGCTAACTCAGATATTTTTGTACACCGAACACTGCTATATTTTTATACATTTAGCTATTCAAACAAGACTCTTTTACTAATTTTTATAATTTAGATTTCAATTTATTTATTTTTCTATGACAGCTCTTTTACTATATCCTTAATTATTATTATTCTAAAACAATTATCCAAGTTTTGTCTCTTCAATATACACTGATTTTTAATTAATATCATGTAGTTTTAATCCATGGGGCAACAATATCACACTTCCAATTTGTATAAATGCTTGTGTGAAAAAAAAAAAAAATGGAGATAGTTATTTATCCTACTTATAAACATGATGCTTATTTAAATGTCGTATATAATGAGTTCTTTTTATTCAGCTTTGCCTGTATTACTTTATAGTGATAAAATAATATTGTGAACATTGTGAAAATTTGAAGCATGGAGGAAATTAAATAACGCTACAAATTCTGGTAATAAATATGTCTTTGTAATGAAAATATGCATGCTGAGTTCAATTAACATATGGCTTGTGTGGGTACTTTGTTAAGTTGGCAATCCAGGACAATATTCCTAAATGTTCCCTTTCGAATAAACTTTATGGACTACTGTGAAGATGAAGAAAATGAGAGGTTATGCCTAATGGACAAAGAATGGCTGTTGACATCCCTTCAACCAATTTGTGTTACAAATATTTTATTATAATATTTTTTTTATTTGAATATGTGTAATGTTTAAAAGTTTTCATACCTATATTTTTTGATATTTATTTTACGTGGATAGATCCAACTTACGGAGATTTTTATGATCACTTTTCAGCTCTTAGATATAGGCTAGGAGTTTACTATTTTACATAAATTTTGTTTTTTCCTCTTTAGGGAGAGAACCTAGCTATCACCACTATTCTGAAAACATTTTCGTCATTTGGTGTTTGGTTTTGAGAAACACCTATTCATCCCTCTAGGTGAACTGTCATTGAGATTCCGTCTACATGGTTGTTGAAAGATATAGTTCATATATACATAAAACAGCATCTATACATCATTGAGAGAGACCTCTTAATGGTTCAAAATTAAACTACATGATTTTTGGAGAGTAAATCATGTTTCATGGGTTTGACTTAGTTTACCCCATTATTTTGAGCTATGATTTATTGGCAAGATAGATCCTCTAATAATCACTCTAATTTATTTATATCTACAATAAAAATAAATCTAGATTTCTATGTTCATTACCTATCAGGTTGACATGGCATATTTATAATCTTTCGTTGTGTGAAAACCTCGATAAATTTGGAAAATTTTCATGAGCCAGAATTAAGCTGCTTACAAAGATAAAGTGCAAACTTGAAACTTCTCTAGATATCTAGTGACTTAAATGGACCTTATTGTTGATCTGGCTCTCGCAAAATCTAGTTACGAGCCGAATTGTGCTATATTACGAACGCCAAAATTTTTGCTATTTCGAGGTGAAAACGACGATGGAGACCACGCCCACGGCACGAGGCCACGTGTGGTAATAAACTATATGGGTCATCCACGGGGAAAGAGTGAGGGGTGACACATGGAAGCAAGTGTCACCACCACTTGATCCCACACCAAATTGAGTGCGAAAAGAGTTCGGTGGAGGGAATAGAAAAGAAAGAAAATGGTACAAAGAGGGAAGGGAAAGAAAGGAAAAGGAAGAGAAGGGGAAAAAGGAAAGAACCAATAGGCTTTCCTCCAATCAAGACGCCTAATGGATGGAATTCATCGAACTGAGAAGAAAGTTTGTCTCGTCTGACAGACAATACGCCAGAGGTGCTAAAAGCTGGGTTTCACCAAGCCCAAGAGGTAGGCTCCTCCCATCCGCTCACTTCACGCCTAGGGGCCGGTAGGCCTGACCCATTTCCGCCCACTTCTGGGGCGACTATTTCCATCAGGTATTATGTTTTTTGTTGTGGGACAAGCCATGGACCAAAGCATATGAGTTCCCGAGGACCATCAAGGCAATGCCAATTCCGGAACTTAGGAAAATTTGGGCATAATGGAAAATGGGGTATGCCTAAATTCGCACCACCTCGCAGAACGCCAGAACGCCCAACTCGACGACCATAACTTTCCATCTGAACTTCGATTTAAGGTGTTCTCGAGGTCTACTGAAAAGCTCGTTGAGTCTAGAATTTAATAAGATGAAGTACTCAGCCAAACCATGGGCTGAACAAGGCTAGGCCATGGAAAGTTGAGGAATAATCACTTGGTTTCCAAACTTTCGCTTTAGGAACCGTTGTATCTAAAATGCTCTGGGTCGCTGTGATGGCCTAAGTAGGAAATCAAGGCTAAATTTTTGTGTGATATTTATAAATGCGAATTTCTAGACTAAGCGGATTTTTCCGAGGCAAAGTATATCGAATTTATGGGCCGTGAATGGCTAATGTGTGTTATTACTATAAATTGAATAATATGTTTATGTGTGAAATTATGTGATATATGTGGGATAAAAATAAAAATAGTCATATGCATTAAACATAATTTATCCATGACACTTGACATGTAATGTGTGATTTATATGTTGTATGTGACACATGCATATGTAAAGATGGAAATGACATGCAATGACACCTTGCATTACATTTATGCACCCGGCATCGCATGACACTAAAGAGTGCATGAAATGATCGAATTCTATACTGGGGGGGTTTGATGGCACATCAGAATGCAAATGATTTTCTGAGATCAGCCCATAGTACTCCCTGAGACCGACCAGCACGTGACGTAGATTGTGCACACTTCTCGAGACTCCACCAAAGTACATATAAGAAATTGTCCACCGACTTCTCGAGGTCGACCAAAGTACCGATGAGATCATCTACACTATATCTTCGAGACTATCCACAAATGAATGAAACAGAAACAAAAGGATTTTGTTTTGGAAAATGGGTCATGGACTCGAACGCCCATGATAGTTTTTCACTTACATATGCATGTGTGAGGGAATCCATGAGGATTCCTGATCAATATGATTGGTCGATCTTATTCATGACATGTAGGCATTCAAGTGTGATTGTAGCTGGTATCGTATGTGCACTTAGGTAAGGAATAGCCCCAGAGATATATCTACCGGGTCTTTGCTCACCCTGGGCCGTGGATCACTCCTTTTAGGTACACGAGAGGATGACGCTCCTTCGAGGCCATGAGTATGAAGAGGGTCGGCCAGGTTTTGAACACTATGCTTATAAAATACATCGGGACAACTGCTTTGATATTTTGGTTTGTAAAAGAGTCAGATATCAAACCCAGATAATAATACGGGAAGATGTTTGCAAGAAAAATATAAAGAAATGAGTCCCCGTGGAATTACTGACCTGTGACATCTGATCATCCGACGCCTACTAATATTCCGCGAGTTGAAGGATTGTCAACCTGACCTGTTGGGACGCCGAGTACCAAGGCCTGGCTTAACCCAAATAATCAACTTTAGACTAATTAACTTCTAATTATTTAATTCTATCTTTCAATTCAACTCATCTTGAAACTTGATGCTGAGGTGAATGAGATCACATTATGATTCAAAATCCATTATATCAAGTTTGAAATAATATGAACAAAATTCCTAGATAAAAACCAAAAAAAAAAAAAGATTGCCTTATACATCTTTCTAAAAATATTTAAAAATAAAATACATGATACTTGTGTTTTTCCCTTTCAACATAAATAAAGATAGGTATAAATATATTATTTTATGAAATGATGTACTGATATAATATTATAAAATGTTAAATCGATTAGAGCTTAGGTTGAGTTGAATTGCTTGAACCTTAACTCATGTTTTAACCCTTTAATTGAATAAATGTCAATAAACAAATCATGTAATCCCAATATGAATACTTAAAATGATTGCCAAAACTCATCTAATGATAAGGTTAATGATGATCCCATCCAAGTTAAGTTGGGTCTTTCCAAACATATTTCTAAAGTTTCACATCAAAACGAAAGTATAAAGTAAATATAATTAGCAAGTGAAGTAATGGGTATAATTCTATTTATGGTCGCATATGCATTTTACATTGTTAGTTATGATTTATCAAATGCTTAATACAGAAAAACAATGAAAGTCCTCAAAGTTAGGGATGGCAATACAAAGGTTTAGGATGTGACAACCCATCCCAACTCCGCCTGCTTATTTGTTCCCAAATCCGTCCCATTTTAAAAATTAATGGAGGCTAAGGCGATGTAAGTACCTCACACCCGCCTCGCTTTACATTCGATTTTTGTTTTGTTTTATATATATATATATATATATATATATATATATATATATTTATTATTATAATAACATTAAGATATTTTAATAAAAAAATAAAAATAATGAATTTTTAAAATTATTTATTAAAATATTTTATTATTATTATTTATATTAGCATTGAAACAAAACAATTAAAATTAATTTTTTAAATATTATTGGGGTGGGACATATGTGACACCCCAATTCCCGGTGGTTATTTTTATTTTTTTTGTTTTTGAATAGTGTCCATGAACAGTGTCCGTGAATAGTATCCATGAACAATACACAACACAAGGCACTATCAAGCATTAGACAAGTCTCAATGGCCATGCTGCTGTTAGCGTGGTCATGTGCGTTTATCGATACCCAAGGCATTTATCGCTACACAAGATATGCATCGTTGCGGATATGTCTTGCGTCACGACATGTGGGAAAATCATACATTCGATTCTCTGCCGCGGAGGCGCCTCGGTGAAGTCATCGCATCAGAGATTCTGAAAATCAGAAGTCTATCGCAACAAAGAATTCTCGCCGCGATGAACCACCTTTCGCGCGGCCGTCGCGTAACGGCGTCGCTTCATCACGCACCGCCTCGCCACGCCCGGGCTAAGAACGCTTGTCGCTGCACGGCGCATCGCTTGGCGTAGCGGTACCGGCCGTGATACGCCGCGCTCGCCGAGATAGGAATGTCCCACTTAGGGCCAACCCCATCGGACACCACGCCCAAGCACTCACAAGGGGCCTGAATCTCTATCAAGGACAGAGAAAGCCTCTGGCCACGACCTGCCGCCTAGTAGGCATAGGAGCCATAAGTTGTTACACTAAGGACTCCCACGCAATACAAAGGCCGTAAGCTCGCTCTGAGCACCTGTGCTCTGGGTCGGCGCTCGGGCTTCGAGCGCCCTGTCGTGACAAGGAAGACCCGATCGCAAACCAGGGCTAGAGAAACCCTATCGCGACAAAATTTCTCTATCACGACAAAGAACCCAAAATGGGCAGTAGCCCTTCTGGTCCTCCTGCACCTCCAGTTTTCTTTCTAAAACACCATAAATTCGATATAAATTGGCTGATTAGTGCCCAAAAAGTGCTATTTTGAACCCTATTTATTATAGGTTTTGAGTGCTTTTTTTGTGTACTAATCATTCTAATTAACCTGATTTGCACATTAAGGTCCTTACTATTCCATCAGATCATTCAGGGCTAATTTTGTAGTTTTTGCAAGCTATTTATGCCAAAATTGTTGATTCGATCCAAACACGAAGAACCCGAGTTGAACTCATCGTTGAGATCAAATCCCATACGGAAAGAGGAAAGAAAGAAAATGGAGACCGCGAATTGCATCCCGTCGACACTGCCTCATGCCTCCAAAAGACTGCTCACCACTTTGCCACGCCCCTCTTCGCCCGTTCTTTTTGTCTCTTTTGGTTTTCTTCCTTTTTTGCCCCGATTGTAATAGGTTTTGCAATGTTATTTTTGTAATTTGTAAAGGGGCTTTGACTACAAAATCCCCAAGACCAGACACTGTTAAGGCATCACTTAATCAATAAAAAAGTGACGAGAAGCTTTCAACTTTCCTGCTTGGCTTCTCCTCTCCTGCTTCACTTTCTCTCATTTTCTCCCCCCCTTCGGGCCGCCAACACCTCGAGGATGACAACTCAAAGGATGAGCTGCTAAAACTCGTTCCTCCTTGAAGTAGAAGGCTACAGGGCGCAGGATCTAGAGGCTACTGGAGGTCCCCTGTTTTTCACGTAGGTAGCCACTGTCGTCTGTGTTCTCCTTTTAACTGGTGTAGATCCCTTCGATTCATGTTGAATGGTCAGTACTTGGTAATCTTTTAGTGCTCACTTCTGATGCTATTAGATCTCGTGATGTTCATTAGTTATCATTTATTACCCATTGTAATGTGAGTCAAGGAGACTCGCTTGAACTTTACCGAGAATATAAATAGCTAGGTGAAATTTCATTTTCAAAAGGATAATATTTTCGGTTAGGTTTATAGCTAAATGAAGATCCGTCGGAGATGACTATAGGTCATCCTCCCCAACGCGAGGAAATGACCTTGAGGACCCTCTCAGTTGACTGCAGAACTCGTGATCCGCAGTTTGACAAAGCTTCAAGGTTCTATTTTACATTTTTTTTTCTTATTTTAGCTTCGTACTGTGGAACAACCAATACCCTCTGCTCAAAACCCATCCAACTGAGATCTCATCATCCCACCATGTTATTCTTCCAAAGAGAAAACTCAACCCCATAGTCCATCCAGATTACTGATATTGATCATGCACTGAAGAGAAGGAATTTAGGGGTTATAAACATTGGAGTGATTCCGGATTACCCTATCAGGCACAACCATTAGCTCGTTTACAAAGACAACAGGAAACTGAAAAACTCACCAAATGTGTTAATCATACAAACGAGTTTATTTACAACCTCCTTGTTCCTTACACATACGTAAGGCCGGTTTTCCACCAAACTTTGCAAACACAAAACAAAGCCAACATGGCCTTTTCTTCATAACTGAGGTCTGGGTGAGTTTATCCCTAAGGCATCTCCGCATTTGAAATTTTGCCCACAACCCATAGCAATGCCTAGTAGATAATCTCTCCAAGGCAAGCATTCCCACCTAAATGCACATGCAAGGCAAAAGAACTAAACCATCCAATCACATTCCATATGAATAGTGCAATCAGATATGGAATATCCATGATATGTACGAGATGACTCTTCATGCTCACAACCCAAGTCTCGACCGACTCTCCACACATGCAACGCTAAGTGAAAAAACCAGTCATTAGCTTCACCAATGATCATCTCATCGACCAATCTTCACGACGCATTTGAATTTCATCAAATCCTTGTGTTTATTCACGGGCTATGTCATTTTTCTCTCCGGGTCACACCGCAGATCGCTGCATACCTTCAAACATTTTTACGGTCTTTCACCGCCGGTGATCATGTTTAACCGCATATAGATTTGGGTCTTTCACCCTAGGGGGTGGGAGATCTACCCTAACTTGCAACGCCCAACACCCGTATATGTATTTTTTGGCTCCGGTGACATCGTGAGTTTCACCGACGCTTTCTGCTTTTTACTTACCCATCCATTCACCAAGATCGGTGAGTTAACCATTTCTGGCGCACCCACACCTGACTCCGACACGATGTGACCGTGCATATGAAAATGTAATTCATGCCATTCCATGCATACAACATTTGTAATTCATGGACAATTGTATTTTTCTACAATGTAATTTACATCATCAAGCAATTCATGCTAATACATAATTAGAGCATAAAACCACATGATTTTTCACACGAATAACATGTTATTCAATTTCAGCAAAACAGTCAAAACTGTACACATGGACAATCCGAAAGTCAGTCTCATAATCCAGCTATGAACTGCCCGAAAACAGTTCTGGAATTTTGGTTCCAGACTATAAAACCCGAGAAAATTCGAATTTTCTGAAAAATGGTAAAATGGTAATTTCAATCAAAACCTGAAAATTTTATAGATCTCGGATGAGACAAAACGACTTCACCGTTGAATCCTCTGAAATCTTAGCTACTATGTCGACCTTGCAGAATTCGAGATAGTCTGAATTTCACGTTTCAAGCACCGGTGCCCAAGCCATAAAATCCGCTTGTGAAAGACATGTGATGTGACAAAATACCATTACATGTACCCATGACATAAAGGTATGATTAGTGAGATGATGGAGATGAATGGCTTAGATTAAGCCATGTGTCAAATAGTTAAATGAAAGGACAAGGATGGAATTTTGAAAAAGTTTAAGTGAATAAGACAAAAAGAAATAGTTTTATTCTGGAAGGAAAGAGCAAAACGTGCAAGGAGTTGGGTTTTGATTTAGAGGAGGTGACTTCTCTCAGATTTCCCCACGTTAGACCATTGGCTTCATGTGCAGCAAGAAGCAAAAGCCTGGCCTACCTTTGGCGAGGGCTACGCGTGGACACTGAATATCTTCCGTGGGAGTTCCCACAACTCCAAGAGGTGGTAGGAATCTTTTTCCTACTTGGTCTTTTTGCCAAGAGCCATTTTATGGATGGGGATTTGTCGAGGCCTCGAATACGTGTTTTCGCCTCAAAAAACCAGAACCGAGTGAAAAATCCTCACCAGGCCGTGAATGTCGACCCGAGGGTTTCAATCGCTCACGGAATCTGTTATGTGATTTTGTGTGGTTTGGGTGATTCAAAATGAATTGCTTGATTGGTTAATTAGCCCATGTGAGCTAATTTTGGTGTTATTGTTATAAATTGAATAACATGAATTGTGTGAATTAATTTTGTTAATATATACATGTAAAATATATTAGCATGAGTATTTTGAAATGGTATAATGCATTCCATATGCACCTGGCACCCTAGATGGTAGGTGAGGCATGACATGAAAGAAATCAAAGAAAATGAAAATGGGCTAGAAAGGAATTTCAAGGAAGATTTTCTAAAGAATTGCCTGGGAGAGTGGTCCAAATGGCCATCTCAAGACGACTCCATGATCGTTGTCGAAAAATGATCCAAGAATTCGCCTCGGAGGGTATCTAATATATTCACTAAACTTTAGTAAGTTTTCAGAACAAAAAGCTTTTTTGTTTTGAAATCGTATTTTACTCATAATGGGGCTTAGGTATGTGTGAGGGAGTCATGAGGACTCGAGACATGGGAATGGGGCATGTAGATGATTCAAGTAGGATCATGTACGCTTGAGTGTGATTGCTGCCATGACATGTGCACTTAGCGGGAGTAAACCCGTAGGAAATTATCACTATCACATTGCTCACCCCGTCGAGGGATCGTTATTTTAGGTACAGAGTGTACCGAGACGACGCCACTAGAAGCCGAAGCTGAGAAAAAGCCTAGATTGTGGTTTTCAGGTATTTTCATATATAACATGTATTAAAATCGTACTGATATATGTTTTTGTTAAGAGTAATGCAATAAATCTCGAACTACGGTATATAGCTGGTTGGGATATACATTTATGAGTACCGATGTATGGGCCAAAGTAGCTATTTACTCATTTTTATCCGCGACGTGGGACCCAAAGGTGGCCTGGGTGTAAAAATGTCAGACAGTTGTGTATCTCAGGTAGAGCTCCTGGTACAAAGGAGACTCGCCCGATTTTCATGAGTGCCGCTTCTGTTACCCGACATTCACGAATATTCCGCGAGTTGACGGGTTGTCAACGGACCGAGAAATAGGCGGCCACACGCACCATATCCGGGCGACTCGAAATCCAGCCTCCCTGATCATCCTCGGGGTATTGTTCAAAATCTAGCATTCAACTCTGGCAAACTTTGGGATCAAATGCACGGCCGCTCCGACCCCAATCGCTTCAACCATCTAGAATGGCTCTAGACAAGGATTAAACCAAGTAGGAGAAAAACCCCGCTTTCCTGAACCTGGGCGAAATCACTTATTTTGGTACCACGCCAGAAATTTCCTAACGCTGCGGACTAACTTTGCCTTCGACTGAATCCAATCTGGCCCGATCGCCGGAAAGAAAGAAGTGTGGAGCCTTTCTCCTTCCTGGGCCTTCCTTTCCCTCCAATCTTCTCTCCACGATTTGCTCCCACATGCTTATGGGATGTCCTCTACACATGTCAGCTCACCACCGGCTCTTATTGATCTCCTTATCCTCTCATCCACCCTTGATTTATCCTCTAGGTTGTGACACATGTCCCACATGGGTCCCACTTAGACTTTTGTTTGACTTACTCTCCATTTGACACATGGCTCCATATGAGTCATCTAACATGTGCCAAGTGTCACTCGTTACTCTCGGTGCCTCGAAAAATGTGAAATTCCGACTGTTTCGGAATTAGACGAAATTCGATGAGGTAACTAGATTTCGCAGGACGATTCTAATGGTGAAATCTGTTTCATCATCCGAGATCTAGAAAAATTCCAGATTTCCACTGAAATTACCGTTTTACCCTTTTTCCGAAAAATTGAATTTTTCTTGAGTTTTACAACATAAAAATATGTTCCAAGTTTGAGAAAATAATTAAACTCGATTAAGCTTAAACCAAACTCATCCCATTAGGAGCGGGGCGGGAACCCGAAATAACCTATCTCGTTGTCATCCCTACTCAAAATGCACATAAGTTGTTAATAATTGATAAAAAGATAAACCACCCTGAAAAAAATACAAAAATATTGGGAATTTGTTCAACTTCCTCTAAGAAAGAAAAATATTTTATGTATGTATATAGAATGCAAGATGGTATACTTTTGAAGTAGGTTAGTTGCAAAAACTTATATCTTAAAGACATGTATAATTGAAATAAAATGCTCTTCTCTCTCCTATTCTTAAGAGTTCTAATGTTTACTTTGACTTTTTTTTTCGCACACAAACTAGCCGGGCCCATCTAATATGTAGAACAATAAAAAAAATGAAAATATTTGAAAATTTTCAAATCCTATGATTGCATTGTTTGAAGTAATCATTACCTTAACATGGTATAATTAGTGATTTGAACAATTGAGGTGCAAAAATTAAATATATGTCATCTTTATATATGTTGAACATGCAGTACTAATTTATTAAATTTAAAATATATGACATAAATTTCCACATAAATTTAGTTTGACCCAATGCTAACCCTCTAATAGAATAAAAATATATCATTTTAATACTCGACACTTAAACCCGTATACCCTTTCAATTAACCAATAACATGGAATACTTATGGGCATGTACATATTCGATACCACAATTATCGTGTCTCATCTTATCGAGACTCATTAATGAGTAAAGTAGTCCCACCAAGCTCCTTTCTCAACCATACTAAAGTATTACCTAAGACTATGTCATTACTGGGGCCCTTAAGAGTTTATTACAACACTCTCATGTATTAAAAACTATTTTTTGTTCTAATATATTTTATAGAATGAATATCAAGGGCTTACATGTTGGTCTCCTTTCTTCTAATTATGGCTCCTGATGATGTTGTCAACCAAGATCTATCCTCAAGACCTCAAAAATGTTTTTCCATAGGTGGAGTTTACTACCACAGAGGCTACCTCCCCACCTGGGCATACAATGTCGCACAATCACCACAATCATTTTGCATGTAAAATGCAATTTCAGTACTATGGAACTTACATGCCAATAGAAATGAGATGTGACTCAATCATGTACCATGCCCCGAAACCAATACTAGAACCCCTCCCACACACAATGCACAGCCAATGTGTGATACACCATCATTGATGTTCCTAACCCAATGATCATTTTCCAAATGTAATTCTTTTGTTTTATAAACCATAACCCATTGGATATTGTAATTAATGATCTATATTTATTAACAAACATGCTACCTTTATTAAAAACATGCCCTTTGATATTATTATTAAGGGTAGGCTAATTTTCTGACCCATCGAGGTCGTAAGCCTTCCCACACTTTCATGGCTTTCACTGCTGGCATATGTATAACCAAAATACTAGGCTTACCTCAGGTGTGACACCCGTAACCGGAGTCCTGCTGGGCAAACCCACACTACACAGAATTCAAGTGTTGAGGTTGTCAACCCGACCCTATCAGTGTCATAGTATACATCCCTTTACAGACCTATCTATTCCACATTGAATTTTAAAATATAGAATAAAACACTTAATTACAAATCTACAAGAGTTCGATCACAAACTCTTACCATAATTACAAATCCGATTTATTTAGGAAAATAGTCCCAAAAGACCCAGAAGATAATTATTTTATATAAAATACTTTTATAAAGGGAAATAGTCGGAGGCACAACATCAAGCCTCCTTCATAATCACGGCCTCAAGTCTGAAAGGTCGTCTCCCCAGACACCCCATGTACCTGCAATAGGGTCCCAATGACAGCGGGGAGAGCCCCAGAAATTTCCCACAAGGGCTACTTCGCTAATGCACATGCAACAGGCGCACATAAAACACTTCAAATCACATTCTGATAACAATGCAATCCTATATATGGAATGTTTCGTGGTCGGCGCATGATGAGACTCCTCATGCCCATATAACCCGAGTTCGACCGACCCTCACACCTATAATGCCAAGGAAAACCACTACTGGGTGTTTTCACCTAACAGACTTTAAAAACCACTGACAACCCTCCAATTTTCAATTGAATTTATCAAATCCCATATGTTTATTTGCCGCTAATTTTCGGGTCTCGCCAGGGCTTCAGACGCTTTCCAACATCAATGAACTTTCGCATCACCGGATACATATAACCGGAATTAAGAATAAAATTGGGTCTTACCTTAGGTACTCCACTCTATCTTCGCTTCACCCAAACACACAAAATTTATTATTATTATTTGGCTATTTTGCTATTTTTTAAAATTTCTAATTTTCTCGGTTTTGATAGGTATCTATCCCTACTTGCTACCACTGCACAAGTTTTCATGCTCTATGAATATAACTCACGAACTTCGCTATCCAGACACAACCCATTCCTATCAACCACCAAGGATGGTGTGAGATGACACTATTTCATATTTTGCAAACAGCGGAACTCTGGTGAACTTCGTTCAATGTATCGAGCCCACTCATCAACCACCAAGGATGGTGTGGGATGGCACTATGCACTTACACCCATTCAATGCACAATGTCCTCGCGCATATGCTATTGCCTATTCGGGCATTCATGTCACATATATGACAGAATTCTATATGACACTCTGTGACAAACATGCATATCACCAATGCATCCTGAGTAATTATATCAAACATGCATATAATTTCCCTACATTAACTCATTCATGTCAATGTATCACCCAAAGCATATATCAACATCACATACAAAGCATTACTTAGTCAAGTAAGGAAACACTTTATCCTCTGGGCTAAATTGTGACATAACATGTCCACAAAATAGCCTACAACATGCCATGTAATGGCCATAGTTCATACATATCAAAAATTTCATCAACAATGTGAACATCAAAATGGGCACCACGGGCATATGGTCTAGATTCTAGATCTAAACAGTTATAGAGTCCGGAGAACGCAAATCGGAGCCCTGACGAGAGATATAGTGGTTGTTCGGTTGGAGTATTAATTAGAGTCACACTATCGCGCCAATCCACGCACAAGATGCCCGTACAACGGTGGAGCATTGGAAACTCCCAGAAATGGAATTTTCAACCCAAATTGGTCAGATAGTAGCCCTTAAACCAGCTAATAAACTCTTCCTATGCCATTAACATGGCACAAATATGGCTTCCCAAAATCACCAAAACAATAGCCTGTAAAGGCTAGAAAACAAACCAAAGAAGGAAGAATCCCTACTGTTTAGCTCTTCTGGTCACCAATCTTCGAACTTCATCTTGGTCCAACGAAGTTCTAATGGGCTGAATGCTAATGAACCGAGGAAGAAACCGTCGGCCTCCTTCATCGTTCTCTCGTTCTTTTCCTTTTCCTTTATTTTCTTTCTTTTCTTTCTTTTCTCTCTTTCTTTTCTCCTTTCCCTTTCTTTTTTCCTTTCCTATTCCCCCCTCCTTCTTTCTACGAACATATCCCATTTACTGTGCATGTCCATTGGCATGCATGTGACACATGGCTTGGTTATGACTTATGACACACATAGCTTTGCCATGGCAGTCAACATAGACTCATTGCCTAAAAATTTGAAATTATGACTCCATCTTTGATCTTGAATAAATTCGATGGATAACTAGATTTCGCAAAATGAAGTCAACCATGAGGTTCATTTCATTAGCCGAGATATATAAAAAATTCAGGTTTTCAACCTGTATCGTAACGGCAAGTTCACCATATTTGCCCTATTTTTTTTTGGAAAAGTTCAAATTTACCCGGGTTTTACAAATACAATATCCAATTTTTTTTATTTCTATGACCAACATGAGGTTTTCTGATTCAGGGTAAAAATATTACATGCCAAATGTTCTTTTAATGTAGGAAACATTTATTAGTATTAGATTTTATTAAAATACTTAGGAAATGTATTGATATTTGACTACAAATCAAAGAAGTTTTCAAAGTCGTAGATATGGACAATTTAAATGAACTACTCAATGTTCCCAGATGATAAAGTTCTCTAACTCTTTTGCATTTTATATCGTCATTAGCGCCCTTGTTAAAAGTAATGAAATTTTAGAAGAGTTTTACATTGTAATCATCAACTAATCTTGTGCCACCTAATAGTTTCAATATCAGAACACTCATTGAATAAAAACAGTAAGCTTATTTAATAAGGTCAGATTTACAATCAATAGTGATGTTATAAAGCATATATATTATATAGTACTAAAATTTAAACAGTTATAAAATTTTTTAAAAAGTATAAAATAAATAGAGAATCAATCATTTTTATTCATCTTACATATAAACATAACATTAATATATTAAAATTTATTGAATAAAATATACAATATTTCATTGTAATGGCTGAATAAAATAATACAATGTATTTTTCAATAGTTTCACAATTTAATGAACCAGATTCCACTTTGTAAAAAAATTTAAATACTGTTAAAATTCCTTTAAAAATATAATAATTATATAGTACTAAAATCTAAAAATAGTTATATAAAAATTTTTA
Organism: Tetrastigma voinierianum; assembly: GCA_016808115.1. NCBI lineage: Eukaryota > Viridiplantae > Streptophyta > Magnoliopsida > Vitales > Vitaceae > Tetrastigma > Tetrastigma voinierianum. Next base: position 28,143 of record JAEQBH010001595.1, read on the forward strand.
TCATGTAAATAAATAGAATCATTTGTTTTTATTTTTCATCTATATATTACAAACATAAATATGCCTGTAATATTTATTAAATAAAAGATATAAAATTTACATGCTAAAAATAAAACCAAGATTCCAATTTTTAAAAACATAATGAGATTATTGATTCACATACATATATTTGCAGTGGAGCTCATCTTATTGTTAACATTTTATTAAAAATTGTATTAACTTAAATTAATATATTATTGTTTTTGACCATTGGTTATGGGGCGGTACCAATCATCCATCATTAAGCCATGAACTTTGCTTCACACTGCCGCCAAACAATAAGAAAACTTTTATGTGGAGTAATTTTATCATGAGAACAAATTCCTAAGTTATGATCTTCCTGGTATATGTCGGGTTCCATGAATATCAAATGAAAGTTTGACACCAAATTATAATAGCAATCAAGTTAGAAAACTTAATTCAAAAACTTGAGAGTATATATTTCATTATTATTTATTAAATTTTATAATCCTTGTTTTCTTATGACTATTCAAATGGCGTTGTCGGATTTTTATAAATTTGATTTCAAACAATTTTTGGTCATTTAACTACTCCTTCATTTCATATATCTTTAATTGTTTTTTTAGGAAAAATACACTGATATTAGAAAAAAATACAATTATTTTTAACTAATACTGTATAATTTAATCCATAAGAGCAAATATATTATGACTTTCAATACATGTGCATGTTGTATGAAAATGAGATATTTATTTGATCTTAACTAATAAACAGGATAGGATGGATACATAATTCATATGTTATTGAGTTTTTATTCTAAGTTTTGTTCTTATTATTACTATAATATAATATTTAATATTTGTAATGGTGAAAAAAATTAAAATTTCTATTGATAGAATTAAAGAATGGCAAATTTTTTTATAAAAAGATGTGGTTCCCTTATAACTAAGAAACCTTGAACTGTTTATATATATGATGGCGATTGGAAATCTTAAAGTGTTATATATGTTAAGTGGTGCCTTGTTTCTATTAGAATTTATATTATTAGCTAACTCTGCACTACTAAATAGAAACACATGAGAGTGTGACTTTAGTAAAAGTAAGAACTTTTTTAGGTTTCCATTAAATTTATACACTGCACACATGAGAGTATACTTCACCATCAATAGGTTTACTAATTAAGGATATACAAATCATTGATTTATTTTATTTTTTTTTATTTTTTGGTCTTTTGAATCATCAATTGTTTGGGAAATACTTATGTCTCGACTCCTATTTACAAAGTAACTACTAAAGAGTGTTATGAAGTATGTTAGAAGGAAGACGGAGATTATTTTTAAAAAGTGCTCTTATGTGATCCAAACACAAAAAAAAAAAAACAAAAAACAAAAAAATACAATTGAGATGTTTGTTAAACCCGGGAAAAATTCAAATTTTTCTAAAAATAAGTAAACGACAATTTTTATTGGAAACCATAAATTTAAGATCCTGATGACAAACTAATTTCACTGCTAATTTTTGTCTCACAAAATCTAGCTGGGCACTCATACCGACCCCCACTCCGATTCGAGACGTACCACCCCCACGCTTTCGCAAGAATCACAAGGTCGGTTCGACACTTTAACGCATGGGACGGCACTAGGATGAATAGCTCCAAATGATCCATGTCAAGTTGAGGAGGAAGGAAGTTGGGGCCCTCACGTATATGAAATCAAACAAATAAAAAGAAAAAAAATCAAGAAAAGGGAAAAAGAGACATGTGGCATTATGAAGCCGGAAAGGAAGTTTCCCACTTTTGATCATTTTGATGAATGAGAATAAAAAAGGTAGAAAGAAAAAAAAAAAAAAAAAGAAATGAGAGGAAAAGGGAAACGGGGGAGAAAGAGGAAGAAAGGGAAAGAAAGGAAAAGGAAATTTTCTACAAGCTCACTATCGGCTCAATCTGCTCAGAATAGCTCATGGCCCACTAACGAGAGTTACACATGAGTACCAAAATCAAGGAGTTTATCAAACCCAAGTAGGTAGGGAATTTTTCCTTCATTGAAGGCTTCTAGTCTAAAGGCTATTTAATGACATGGGTCTTTTTTCAACAGGAGTGGTCAGAGAGCCTTAGTCCCAAAATTTTGAACTGGTCATTACGCTTGGGATATCGCGCTACTCGAACGTTTAAGTATTGCTGATCTCTGGACTAGTGTCTTCGGGTTTTGCTGTGTGGTTCGAGTTCAAATGCCTTTGGCCAATTTCGAAATGGAAATGAATCAACCGGACCATTCAGTAACAGGCCGTGATGGTGCCTTGTTGACTTGAGGTCCTAAATCAAGGATCTTTTGTGTGTTATTGCTTGGTAGTTGAATAACATGCTATTTGTGTGAAGAAGTTCATGTTAATATATGTTTATTTGATGAATTTACATGAGATACATAATGGATGAAATTATATGTAGAAAATATACTGATCATATGATTTGGTAATGTTGCATGTAGCTCTCATTATATGTAACATGATTGATGAGTCTAAAACTCATTAGATTTTTAATCCATTTTGAGTTTATTGGTGAGATAAATGTTGATTTGTTTCGGAAGAAAAGTGATAATTGACTCAAATTTCATTTCTGCGCAAATACAGCTGGTAAACTCAAAATTTAGCAAAAATCGAAGAAATCACCGGGCAATGTAATTGAGGTCACGATCGAATTTAAGTCGCGATGGGAATGCCTGCCAGCTTCTGCCAACCATCTCCAGTCACGACATCAAATTCGCTTTGAAGAAGAAACTCAAAACAACAAGTGAAGTCGTGACTTGGAAAAAGGAGGTCAGAACAAGAAAAACGCAGGGTCGAGACTAAAGGGTGCACATAATCAAGACGTAAATTCGCTGTCATGACATCACTTTGATGTCGCGACACCAAAAGAATATGAATGATGTCGCGACACCACTTTGAGGTCGCGCTAGATACAAAGAACTGGCCTATGAAGTCATATGAGAGGTCTTTAGAAAGGAAAGAGTTCGCAACCGAAGTTTTAAATGTTGTTCTGATTTCAGAAAAGTTTCGCGACATCACTACTATGTCGCTGACATAAAAACAGAAGATTCAAAGTGCAAATCTAAAGATAAAAATTTGAAAGGAGGTCCAGAACCTGTAGCCAACTGTAAGCACTTACAAGGAACTCGAACTTTCTCAGACCTTTTTTTTTACAAGTCAAGATAAGAGTTCCATGTCGCGACTACTCAATTTAGGTCGCGACCGGGGAGAGTGCCAGCGTAAGAAATTGATGTCGTGACATGCAACCGAGCCTACTATAGAAAATAAGTGGGAAGAAGGGAAATTAGTTGCAACGTAGAATCGAGGTTGCAACTCAAGAAAAGGAATGGGAAGAAGAGGTCATAATATCACTGGGCGATGTCGCATAAACAGAGATATGGAAGACAAGACCACCAACACAATCACAACAAAGGAATCGAGCTACAACATGAAGCTGAATATACAAACAAAGAAAGTGGTCGCGAACTAAATCGGACGCCGCAACCTCGTAAGCCGGGAGAAAGGCGACAATGATGTCGCCAAGATGTAATCGAGGTCGCTGACATCGACACTAAAGGAACATTAAGCAAAAATGAAGTCGCAATACCACACACGATGCCGCAACTACTAATCAGTCGCTGCGCAAGACAAACTAGCTTTCGTAACTTAAAAGAAAGAGGTCACACCGATCGTTAGCACTGCACAAAAACCATGTCGCGACATCATCTTCGAGGTCGCGATACAAGACAAAGGAGTCGGGCTTTTCTTTCGATTTCCACTGAGCATTTTGGATTCGGGCCTAAATTTAATTTTAGCAAAGATAAATAGATAGCTTTAGAATGGGGTAAAGCGTACCTTCCGTCTTCAATACCTAAAGAAGAGAAAAGTGCGAAGAGGAACTCAGCAGTATATTTTGCAGTAGAATTCTATTTTTTAAATTTTAGTTTAATTTTTTCGGCTTTGAATCATAACTATGTGCAAGTAGAGACGAGTAGAGCTGATTTCCTTTAGTTCCTGCTATTTTTCTTAGAGCATTACGCTCAAATTTATGGAAATCTAGACAAATTTGAATCTATTTCTTCTCGCTTGATTGCAACATATATGGTTTGCGTGATCTATGCTCCATTTCTTAATTCGCAATGTAGCATCGAACGCAGCTCACTACTTGACTTTACATTTAGTTGTGCACTGCTCACAGACAATTTACGAGAATTAATTGGGGCTCTGCTACTTGACCTGTCGCTTTTAATGGATAAGTTCAATAGGGTACCTAGTACCAATAGGGAACATCTTACTGATATCCGTGATGGCCCTCAAGGACACAGAGATCGTAGATTCTCTAGAGTTGAGACATTCTTTTCTCGGGAGATAACAGAATGCTTCATTGGATTTGAACCGGCTGAGTTTCCAGAGTTCATTTTGATAAATCCCCATTCGCCATAATTGAAGTCGAGGTATTTAACAATATAAATAATCGAGAGTTCAAATTTTAATCTATGGTGTAAGTTCCAATCCTGGTATATTAGCCTATATCTAATCAAGGGAAAGTGGATGAACCCATAGACCAAGGTTGAGCCACCGATTGAGTAGTAGAAATTTGAGAAAATCCTTAGAAGGTAAAGCAAGCAAAAGTTCTCGCCACAATGTGAAACGGGTGTGAAGTATCGAGAAAGAAAAACACCCGCATCTTGCAAGAAAATTTGAATACGTGTAGCCGGGTTAGATTCCTGGCTTTCGAGAGAAGCAAGGATATCTTAATCAAGAGAGATGGAGAAATCCAATTCCACACCGGGAAACTCAAGATTTAATATCCATATGTCGCAGGCAATGGATTTTAGTGCCGAATTGAACGCCCATTGTGAATATATCATGGTTTTTCGCTTCTACAGAAATCGATATCTAATCTTCTTTATACAATTTATTTTTATTCATTTATTTTTGTTTTAGTCTTTTAATTTGGAATATATTCAATAGTATAAGGATTTTTAATTTGTGTTGTTCAAATAAAAACCTTCATTATGCAGAGTTTCTGAAACCAAATAGTATAAAGTTTTAATAGTCAGGGGTAGTTGATCCCAGAATTCACTATCAATCTCTGAATGATACCGACTTACATTCATTTTACTACTTGTATTATCTGTGGCACTTGCAAAAGTGTCATAGACTTTACCCTTATTTTCAAATCATGAGCAATTAAGAGAAAACTATTTTATCAAGCAAAATTATCCAGCACATATATGCAGTAAGAGAAGTGTGTTGCTCTTTTAGACAACAAGGCAGAATTTGAGGGTTTTTAGTCTATAGAAAGAAAGGCAATGTTTTTATGGCGTCGTTGTTTCTGGATTGAAAGAATTAAATAGATCAATATTATGACAAAAGAAAGAAATACTAATTTGGACATTTTAAGAAAATAACAAAAATAGCTTTGCAAGCAGTGGCTATTTTAGCTACTAATCTTTAACAAGCCATATTGAAAATATTTGTTTGTTTGATTAATCCTATTAATTCTATGTGTTTTGATTCAAAAACTTTAAATCATATGGAGTTTCAGATTCGACCTAATTCCACAAACACGACCTGAGAAAACACTCAGGAGCTTCTGAAAGACAAAAAGAGCAGCAAACGCAAATATGGCAGATGAGAGACATGACCGCATGTATGAATAGAGGATGCTGAGCGAAGGCCTCCCATTATCGACACAATGGAGGATTTCCGAGGCCTCTATTATTCAGAAGAATATCCCGCAATCGTGACAACCCACTGAGATGCAAAATAATTTCGAACTAAAGCCAAATTTGACATAATGAACACAAAGAACATTATCGCGATCGGTCGATCCCACCGTAGACTCAAACGAGCACCCTGAAGATTTCTCAGATGGCAAATGCAAAGGAAGCCGAATGGGGGTGAGGCCAGATAAAATTGCATTCTTCCCATTTTCAGAGATATAAGAGTCACACATGGTATGAATCATTACCATATGAACTGCGTTTGATACTGGGAAAGAGTCATAGGTTTACTGGGGTAGATTCTTTTTTCCTCATCTCTCACTCGTAGAGAAGAAGAGAGATAGCATTCCAACAGGGAAGATGCGAGAGATTTGCGTAGCTCGTGAAAGATTCAAAGGTTGCTCGATGCATGGCATAGGATTTGAAGCACCCAGATGGACATAGTGTATCATGCTTTAAACGATACATCTAAGGGTATTATCGATGCTCATGTCGTGGAGCATTCAAACATAAAAGTGTCAAGAGGCGTAGGAAACTGATGAAGACCCGACAAAATGCACATAGAAAGCTCCATCCAGTTTTCAAGAGGAATAAAGAGGAAAAGGGCCGTAGGGAGATGAGCAAGACGACAAACGGCCGAGGCAAAGTCGACGCCAAGCACGCATAGAATGGACAAAGCACAAGAGAGAAGATGCACACGCTCATGAAATAGAGCAGAGAAAGAGAACTCATGAGAAGAAGTGGCCGATGTGCCAATGTAAGAAGATTCCTTATGGTGCTTAGAGGGTTAAGTACGTGGAGCGAGCCAAGAAGCGGCTCATTTCAAGCCAAATCGTACCTCGGGCCACACTACAATAACTGAAGATCGAGGAACCATGAGAATTTCTCATATGGGGCGGAGGGGCATTATAAGGCCCAAGGCATGACGTAATCCTCAACAAGGATATCGCAGCCAATTAAGGTTCCAGTATAGAAGAAGCGAGTGAAAGCGTAAATGAATATCGTGTCGAGAGGACCCAACCATTGGTACACAGAATGATGCGTCATATGGGGATAACAAGAGGCTATTACACCTATGAACGGCAAACCACTATCAAAGCTTTCGTTCGATACCAAATGTTTCGCAGAAGAATGCTGCGCCTCGCTGAAAATTTGAGACACAAGTAAGAACCCAAGCCCCCGACATGCTAATGAGTGCGGTACATTCCTGCTGATACCTTTGGAACCTGTAAAAGATCGTATGGCAATTCAATTAAGAAGTGTGTTGATTTTGAAAGAATAAAAGAAAACAGAAGAAAGAAGAGACTGAAAAGTGCAAAAAGAAGATAGATCAGTATAAAGATAAAGAGAAGAATAGCGCATTGAACAACAAAGAAAGTAATGACCGTAAAAGAAAGAAGAGTACTAACCCCACACCTTCCAGGCCATTTCCACGTGAGACTTCCGGTTTCAAGAAGAGAAGAACAGTTTTCTAAATTCTCGATATTTTCAAGAAAACAGAAATAAATATCCCATTTGTAGTGGATTATCCAAATGTCTTCTTTAGTAAAAATCATATGGAAGTGTGAACACTGAGCAAGAAAAGAAAAGATACTGAGTAGACATAAAGTGAGAACTCTGTTGACTGGCTACGTGCAATGCCATTATCCAAACAAAGCTCCCAGCAAACAGCATCATGACCTCGCTTTCACCATTCCTCTCAGTTTATATGAAATATGAATCAAGAAAGCTTTATAAGATTCTTCGGGAGCAAGTATAAATTTGATGCTTATATCACCAGACGAGACTTAATTGGGAATTAATGCCCCCAACAAAGAATTACATCAAGGTATGGTCAGATAGATCTATGGCACAACCGTAAGGTATTCTTAAAGATGTACTTGTCAAGGTTGGAAATCTATCTTCCCAAAGGATTTTGTTATCATGCGCGTATGGTAGAAGATAAGAGCAAGTCTTCTATTACGTCGGGAAGACACTTATAACCTGACGCTTCTTCGATGCACGCATGCAGCGAATCATCAAGTTGAAACATGCCAGATTTTAATATTAAAAGGAGTCTGAACATCCTAATGTAGAGGAAGAAGACAATAATACCAGAAGAAATAATAGTCTTCAACAGATGACGAATTCTAATTCAGGGACCTCTCAACACTCTATCAATGAAATTGAGATGAATTTTCGTGATCTCGAGAGTTCGGATTGTAAAGCACGCTTTCCAAATTTAGAGCCAGAACAAGGAAACAAATTAGAGTATAAACAGGAAAATGCTTAAGATGGCTATAAGCAGCCGTAAATGAAGAAACTCGCTTTGAAAAAGCAAGAAAAACTAGTATAATGATGAGACATTGAAAGAACAATGGGGCCTATTTAAATATGAGTTTTTAGAACCGTAAAAGAGAAAAACTAAGTATCATATCAGCCGTATTAATCAAGTCAAGAACAGGTTGTCGGGTAATTCCGAGAGGGACATCAAGGTGAAGCAATTGCTGGGTCAATTAAGGATCCGGCGTGTCAGCCTTCCATTTGCATGCAATAAAATATTGTCGAGGATGATGCAAAAATCTCTATTGAGCATCAAAGGAGGCTGAACCTGGAAGATAAAGAAGTTGTCAAAAGAAGCTCCTAAATGAAGAGAATGTAGTTTTATATATATGCTATACGATAGCCCGTGTGCCTGGGGCAAAGTGGTTCTGCAAGAAAGGTGTGATTCACCTGATCAAATAAAATGAATCAACATTCAAATACAAGAATCACTGATGTATTGAGGTGTATTGACTATAGAAAATTGAATACACCGCAACCGCAAATGATCATTTTCTCGCTTCATCGAATATCGATCGGACATAGATTGGCGTGGACACCCTCATTTTTGTTGAAGTGGATACCTATAGGGATATAACCAAATTATTATTGCACCACATCCGAGAGAAAACCTTACGCCCATTTGGTACCTTTTTTCTTTGCTTAGAGAGAACGCCATCTGCTCATGTAATGCCCGGTACCTTCCAAAGATGCATGATGTTCATATATTTCTGTTCAGTGCAAAGAAGAAAGTGGAGATCTTCGTATGATGATTTGCAGTATGTGGATCCAGCTAATAAAGGTTTACATATAACCTGGGACAAAGATTTCTCAAAGGTACAAAAAGACAAGAATCTAGTCAATCGGGAAAATGCCATTTTATGGTTAAGGTATGAATTGGCTTTGGGGCATGATTTCCATGCAGACGATAGACCAAGCAAAGTTTCCAATTATAAGAAATCTAATGCCACCTTAATTACAAATAAGGGAATCAAAAGTTTTTAGATTACGTTGATTTTATAAAAGATTTACCGAGATCAAAATTGCTAGACCACTTACGCAGATTGGGCCGAAAAAGATACTAAGTTCTATTTTCACGAATCGCCAGCGGACGAAGAAATCAACCAGACTAGCTAAGCTCTAAATGCGTATAAAACCAGATTGAACAGAGAATTTGGAAACCATAGGTGATGCCAAAGGATTTTGCAATGGAGCCGCATTTGGACAAGATCAGTGCGTTCAAGGCTATATACTATGCTAGCAAACCCCTTTTTAATGAAGAGCAAGAAAATTACTCTATCATCGAAAAAGGAGCGCCGCAATAGTATTTGTATGTGAAAAATTTAAAGCATACATTTTGGGGGTCCTATGTTGTTGTTATACACTGATCATGCAACAATTAAATATCTAATGACAAAGTTAACAAAGCCAAGATTGATCGTGAAAATTATTATTGCCAGAATTTGATTTAGAAATAAAAGACAAGAAGGGTAGCGTGACAATGTGATAAATGATCACTTGTCAAGAGTAGAGAAACCCATCACATAAGAAGAAAGCAAGAGAAATGAGTGCGAACTTCCAGATGAGCAATATTTCAAATTTTGAAACACCAATCACCCCGTATGTCGATATTGTGAACTTTTAGTCAGGGAATTATGCTACCGTAATTCAAAGCTACCACAGAGAGAGAAGCTTAAGGGACTGAGCAATAGGTACTACATCCGGGATAATCAATACATTGCTTAAAAGAGGTTGATCTGACATATGAGATGTGTACCAAAAAGGTGAGCAAAGCAAGATTTTACAAGAAATGTCATGCATCACCATACGGCTGACATTTCATAGAGATAAAACAGCCTACAAAATTCCATAAATGGATTTTACCGGGTCTACTATTTTTAAGGACTGTTTTGAATGGTGCAAGCAGGCATCAATGCCAAAGAATGGGAAATATCACAAAAAGGCACAGGAGATGCTCCGCAAGGTATCCACGAAGTAGGTGAATTGTTCGATGTATGGGGACAACTGATTTTATTGCTGGCCTTTCCAAATTTCTTCTGTTTTGAAATATATACATACTCCTAGCTGTGGATTATGTATTAAAATGGGTGAGAGGGCAGAAGCTTGTCCGTGATGAATACATGCCAATACGCTTAGGGATTTTCAAAGAAATATTCTCAGCAGATTTGGGAACACCTGTAACTATAATTATATGGAGGGAGCCATTTCAGCAAATAAGGTGTCTACAAACTCCATGGAGCGAGATATGGTATCAAACACACTATGAGCTTCACGATCATCTCAAAAACAAATGGTGTTTAAATTTCCAACAGAAATAAAGAAAATTTTGGAAAACCCAGAGTTCAAAGATATGATCGTCTGGAAGTTTGATGATGAACTCTCATACAAATCGCCTTTAAACCCCATCGAACCTCACAAAGCCGTCTTTGGAAAACTCACACCACTTCGATGCCAGAACATATGGCGTTGGTGTTTCATCAAGAAGCTTTACTTTGATTTTAAAGCCGCTAAGGAAGAGAGGCTACTCCAATAAATGAGTTTGAAGAGTCGAGGAATGAAGCCTATGATAGTGCCACTTACAAGGATAAAACAAAAATGGCATGATCAACGAATTTTGAGGAGGAATTTATGTTAAGATCGTGCCTCGTTATTCAACTCCAGATCAAGACTCTTTCCAAGAAAGATGAAGTCCGGGAAATGGAGTGACCACTTCATACTGGGCACACAAGCCATTGGGGCAAAGACACTTGTAACCACAAATAATCATGAGGTGGAGTTCAAAGTTATTATGGTCGAGATTAAAGAGACCACATCCTCATGGGGAGGAAAGCAATTAGAAGAGCAACCCTTCGCTCAACAAAGGAAACTTCAGAAACAAAAACAATGGCAAGCAGAAAAGTCCACTTAAAGACTAAAATCGAAAGCAAATTAGTTGAAGGCAATCCACACCAAGCTTGATTTTAAAAATTTTGTTTTTCTTGTTGTAGCTTTTCATAAATTTCTAAAGCGAAATTCTAATAATAGGCTAATTTGATTTTATTTATCGATTGAAGAGTAGGTAAAGAATTTTTTTATAGTTTTATTAAGAGAATGAAGATTTGTGGTAAAAAGGAGTGCATTCTGAGAATCAAACTTCAATCCGCATAAAGAGAACAAAAAGGTGTAAGTAGTATATTCCTTCCTTTGATTTGATTTGAAGTCTGCCTCATATAGCACGATTGGAAAGTTCGGGGAATTTTTATCTTGTTTCATGCTGGGCTTTGAATGTGGATGCATAGGTGGTAGTTGTTGAATTTTTGTGCATGATGAAAAGATTGAGTTGAGTTGCAGTTATTTGTTTGAATTGAATAAATTGAAAATTGTCGTGAGACTCAGTGTTTATGTTTGAGTTCCTGAGAACACATCTCGAAGTTGCAAACCAAGAATTGGCCGGATGAAAAAAAAAGGAAAATAAAGTCAAGACGAAATCGAGGTCGCATCGAAATAAAAGAGGGAAAGAACATTTTTATGTTGTAATACCATTTTCCCCTGTTTGTGATCATATTTCGTGTCACAAACTGAAAATCTTGAAGCCGTGACTGCAGGTTGAATTAAGTCAACAGTTAGCTGCCAAAACCCTTCATTTTCAAGGTCCATCAAGAAAAAATAAAATTATTGGAAAATCTACATCTAGGAGGCCTAAATAGTTAATGCCTAATTCTATGAAGGCCATGACATTAAACCCAAAGGCCTGCTCCACCTCACCATATTAGACCTGTAATTCTAACTCCAAACCTCTTAGCTTCGCAGTATCATTCATCTTAATCTTTTGAAATAAATAGTTATTAATGCAAACAAAAATCAATGTTCGATTGAATGAATTGGTTTAGTATGCTCAGCTTCGAGGAGAACAATCAGAGAAATTTAATAAATTCAAGAAAAACGATCAATATTCCCTACCAAATGCCTGTAAAACCTCCATCGAGCCATTATCAAAAGAGCAAGAATTGAGAAACTATCTAATTCATTCATATCTAAAATGAAAAGAAAGAATAAATGGCCTTGTTCTTCCAAGATAGACCTAAAAATCACTATGTGCTGATGGATAATTATGGGGAAAACAAAGAAAGAGAACAGAAGAGAAGAGAGAATGAGAGAAAAGAAGAAATTTCAAGGTCGGAACTGATAGAGTTTATGAAATGAATGGAGCCTGAAAACAAACCAATTTCATTCCTTATTCCATAAAAACTGTAATCAAGAGAGTGGTTGATGGAAGGGAATAGTAGAAGGGTTTACCAGGAACCATCAATCAGTGAAGCTCCAATTTGTTGAACGATCGCGGTTAATGTGTACCGCCAATCACTCGAGGAGCTCAAGGTCCGGGTGAACTAAATTTTGGAAGCTGCGGAGTCAAAACCTTCTGTAAGATTCAGGATTTTAGATCAAGAAATAGAGAGTTTTTATCGTGAATTTTAGTTAAGGTCGCGGTTTGTAAAGAAAGCATCGTATAATACTAAATATTTTTGATATTTGAATAAAATTCATATGTTGACTTACAAATTGATTGCTTTATGATATTCGAATTTTGTTTTCATATTATTTTCTTTCAGTTATGCAAGAATCAATAAATAATTTGTTCTTTCTCAAGAACAAAAATTCAGAATAATCGTATGGGAAACTATTAATTTGGGTACTACGGGTATTGTTAGTTTACATTGTTTAACTTCATTTAGTTTGGTAAGAATGTGAAAATTGTTGGTTGATGATGAACAAAACACTGATGGAAATAATGGGCAGACAAAGAAATAAATATGTCTCAAGAAATAATACACCTCGTCAAAAAACTTATGAAACTTTGACAACTGGACAAGAAATGATAGGCCATCCTTGGGTGATTGAGCTTAAGCCTACCCTAATATATGCTGGCTACATATTCTAGTTCCTTTTGATTTGATCAAAATAATGCTATTTCTTCAATAAAACAGCAACTAAAAACCTAAATTCTCTCGCAATAAACCCATGCAAAGAAAGCCCACATCCGCTTCTAGTTCAAAAAAGTTTACTATAATACTGAAACAAATTGGAGGAAAAATATTTCCAAATTTTCTTATAATGGGAAGGAGGAAGAAGTAAAGAAGTAGAAGCTAGTGAACATGAATAAAAGCTTTGACTTTTACAGTCACTTCCCTTTAACAATTAAGCTCAGAGGGGGTGTTTTTACTCACCTAGCACTCTAATGCCAACCCGGTATGGGAGTTGCTAGCCCAAAGCTCTTAAGAGCAATAGAAAGCCTGGGAGAAGACAAAACATTGCACCATTCCCACCCTAGAAAACAAAACTATGAAAGGAGTTCAAGAACAAAGGAATCGGCCCGAATAAAGTACATAAGTGGAAATTGAATTTCTAAAAGAATTCAAACATGAGAAGATAAATCAAAGCCAAGATTGGAAGAGAATCAGCAAGAACAAAGAATATGGGCAGGAAAGTTAAGGAAATGCAAGGTTGAGAGAAAAGTGGAAACCGGGTTTACGACAACTTAAATTTTTCCATTATTCACCCAATTATCAAGCTCATAACATTTATGTGTTTTTCCTAAAGATTCTCATTGATTTTGAAGATTTACCTACATTAGCTGAGAGATCAATATGAAAACAAGCCTATGGACTGACAAACAAATCTAAGAAACCCTTAAGATTAACCAAACTCAATACAAGATGAAAAGGATTAACACCCGTATTTACTACTACTGATGGCATCAAGACTTGTTAAATAAACTGTTTAAATACATTAGTTTACCAAGAATTTTGTTAGAAGTATACTCATGTCTTATTCCTTGAATCAAAACTGAAATTCTAAATGTGATGTTGGTATCTCTTAATTCCATATCGATGTGGAATTATGGAAAGACCGGTGGTATGAATCAGAAAAATGTCCTTAAAAATTTTCTAGTTTATTTGTTTGAGGACAAACAATTTTCTTTTCTTGGTTTTGCATGCTAAAATTTTAAGTTTAGGGACACTTGATGAGTCTAAAAACTCATTAGATTTTAATCCATTTTTCCATTTGGAGTTGGTGAGTATAAATGTTGATTGCTCGGAAGAAGTGAATAATAATTGACTTAATTAATTTGCAGGAAACACAACAGAACCAAATTTTAGCAAAAATCGGTTGAAACAATTGCAATGTATTGAGGTCACGATCGAAATTTAAGTCATGGCGTAGAATGCTCTTCGCTGCCAACCATTCCGTCACGATATCAACAAATTGCCAAGAAAGAAACTCGAAACTTGAACAAGTGAAGTAGTGACTTGAAAAGGAGGTTATCGCGATAAAGAAAACGTGGTCGAGACTAAAGGAAACAATCAATGACGAATTCATGTCGCGACATCACTTTGATGTCGCACACCAAAAAGGATATGAATGATGTCGCACCACTGGTGGTCGCTGGCTGAATCCGCTCTATGAAGCCACAAGAGAGGTCTGTAGGTGTAAAAGAGAAAGAGGTTGCAAATTAGGTTTTTAAATACAAGGTTCCATTTCATGTCGCGACATCACTACTATGGTCACACATAAAATAGGAAGATTCAGTGCAACCAAAGATAAATTAAAGGAGGTCGCAAATCAGAGCTAAAATAGAAGCGCACTTATAAGGAATCAACTTGCGACCTTTTACAAGTCAAGGATCAGAAATGATGTCGCGACCACTAATTTAGGTCGCGACCTTAAGAAAAGTCGAATAAGAAATTGATGTCGGATATGCAACCGAGGTCGCGTGACTCGAAAATAAGTGGGAAGAAGGAATTAGGTTGCAACTTGTAATCACAAGGCTGGGTAACCGAAGAAAAGGAATGGAAGAAGAGGTCATGACATCATCACCATGTCGCCACATAAAATTGAAAGATATGAAGACAAGAAGACCACCACACACCACTAAAGGAATCAGAGGTCACAACAGAAGTCATCATACAACAAAGAAGCGGTCGCGAATCCAAAATCGACAAGAACTCCATAAGCTTCGGGAGAAAAGGAAGACAATGATGTCATGATGATAAATCGAGGTCGCGACATCAACACCGGCGCGAAATACCGAGCAAATGAAGTCGACACACACAATGTCGCTAATTAATCGATCAAAGCTGGTTAGACAAACCCAGTGGGTAACTTAAAAGAAAGAGGTCGCGATCGATCATGAGCATCATATATCCATGTCACATCATCTTGAGGTCAGACATAGACAAGTGAGCTCGGCTTTTCTTTAGATTTCCACCTGAGCATTTCGGGGATTCACTTATTCTCTTTTTTATAGTATAAATAGAGATAAATAGAATAGTAGCAATTGCCTTCTAATACTCATAAAGGGAAAAGAATGTGAAATCGCTGTATATTTTGTAGTAGAATTTTATTTTTTTAATTTTTAGTTTAATTTTTTTGCTTTTGAATCTCGCGAACTCCGTGGCAAGTAGACGAAAGTAGAGTTGGATTTTTAGTTCTATTATTTTTCTTAAGTATTATCAGTCAGTGATTTTATGAAATCTAGACAAATTGAATTACTTCTTCTCATTTTATCAATTATAGTGGTTTGTATGGACGGTGTCTATTTCTTAATTCGTTAGCATATGAATTTAATGCTGTACTCGCGATTTGATTTCTTACATTAGTTATAGTTTTTCACAATTACGGAATTAATTGGGGTCGCTTACTTAATCGTCGCTTTTGTAATGGATAAGTTCTCACGAGTACTGCATATCAATGGTGTGGATACCTTAAAATCCAAGATTTTGGATAAAGCGGTAAAATAGAAATTTCGCTGAAAATCCAATTTTCGTATCTCGTATATCAAACGCATTCAGAAAATCATCTCGTGAATTTAGCTACACGCTTCTAATTTCTAAATTCCGCAAGGTGGCTCGGATTTCACATTTTTCGAGGCGCTGGTGCCTGATGACACATGGCAAGATAAGGGATGCCACTGGCACCACGGCTGTGCGACATCAGCACTAAAAGTACTACTGCCAATTACCATGCATGATTCGATTTACTACTACATATTAAACCACTTGAGTGCATGATGTCAAGGCTAAGTGGAATTTATGAAACAAAAGCAAAGGGATGGAAAAGGGAGAGCTATGACATTCGCTTCGATATGAGGGAGGAAATTCTCTCCTTTTAGACCGTGATGGTGGTTGCTCCAAAAGGGAGAGAAAAACAAAGAGAAAAGGAGAAAAAGGTAGAGAAATGAAGAGAACAGGAGAAAAGAAAGAGAAAAGGAATAGAAAGGCAAAATAGGAAGGAAGAAAAGAAAGGAAAGAGGAAGAGTGGAAACTAGTTTCTAGAGGTGCTTTATGAAAAAGGAGAAAAAAGGAGGAAAGGGAAAAGGAAGATTTCCTGCTCTCGCCAAGCCGACGCCGAAAAGTCTGGGCACTAAAGTTGGTGCACGTAGTGGGATCTACGTGTGAACACTTAAAGTCGGGAGTTTCGACAACCCAAGAGGCAGTGGATATTTTCCTACTTGATTTACTTTAGCCTAAACGCTGAGTAATGGTAGGCTGCTTCAGGGGAGGGCTGCAGAGGCCATGCAATTAGTTCCAAGCCTCGGGACTAAGGGGTATGGATTTCATAATCGGTTTTCTGACTACGGAGTTAGATTTGACTAGAAACCGAAAGTTTCTAGGTGTCAGTGGTTTGTGGGTGTGATAATGATGCTCGAACCCATGTTCATGTGCTCATAAGGCCGTGGAGGTTCTCGCAATGGTCCTATAATTTTGAGACCTTGCTGTGGTGTTATGGCTCTCGCTTTTGAAATAACATGCTAAGTTTGAAAATGATATCGATGCATGCTGATGTATTAATATTTTTTGCATGTAGATTATATGTATAAATTATAATTTTCATGGAGTGTAAATAGCCATGTAGTGCTCATATTCATGCATTACGCTGCCGTGGTCGATGAGGAAAATGTGCATGGGCATCACGCATTTCATATGCAACGGTCACATCGCCGGCCGGTGTGTGCGTGGCAGTGTTTATTCATCGCTGTTGCGGAGCCGGGTCGTGGAGTTTCAGAAAATGGGACAAAGTCCAAGGTAGAGATTCAACGAGTGTGTAAATGATCAAAATGATAAATTACATGTTTTCAAGTGAGCAAGTTTGGGCATCCCCGTGGCAAAGTCCCACAGGTTATCTACTGCTAGGACATGAACTCGACGATGCAAGTTCGTGAAAATGTTGAAAAAGGCGTAAGGCGGCCCTACTGCGTGGCCCGAAATCCGTGTCCCACAAAATAAAGGAAAAGAATCAAAATCAGGTGTTGATAAATAAATTGGAGGGTTGTCCAATGGTTTAGTCAGGGTGTGTGACTGGTTTTATTTCACATTTGGCATTCCAGGTGTGAGGGAGTCGGTTGGGACTCAGGTGGTGAGCATGAGGGTCGCATCTCATGCATAATATAGACATTTCATATAGAAAATAATTGTATGGAATGTGATTGATTGTTTAGATATGCCAATAGTATGCATTTTAGGTGGGGAGTAACCCTTGTAGGAAAATTTTCATCGGGCTTCGCTTCTCACCCCATCGTGGGACCCCTTTCGTGTACTGTGGACTATCCAGTGGAGACTCCGTGACGCAGAGGTATTCTTGAGAAGAAAAGCCAACATGTGGCTTTTTGGTAAATATTTTGTAAATATGTTCAAATCTTTTGTAGAACAAACATGATAACTATGAGAATATAGTTGAGATAATTATTTTTGGTATTAGCTCAGGCCCAAGAGGCTGGCTTTTATCAGTATGCGTCTTCGCGGATACGAGATGGCAGATTTTTCCGCAGTTGGACTAGGAACTGGACACCTCTCGGTTTAGGGCGGTCACAAGTCGAGGGAATATATCTTACTGATATCCAGGATGCCCTCTGTAGACACGTAGATCTGAGATTCCCTGAGAGTTTAGTGCATTCTTTTTCTCTCGTATGTTCGACTACCATCGACGAACCGGCCGAGCCTTCCGAGTTCATTTTGATAAATCCCCCATTCGCTCATAATTGAAGTCAGAGGGGTGTATTTAACAATATAAATAATTAGAGAGTTCACCTTAATCTACATGTAAGTTCCAACTCGCAAAGGCTCACAGATCTACCCAAGGGAAAGGTGATGAACCCATAGGATCTCGGCGTTTGAGCCAATCGAGTAGTGGAAATTTTGAGAAAATCCTTAGAAGGTAAAGCAAAAGTTCTCGCCGGGTCAACGTGAAATGGGTGTGAAGTATTGAGAAAAGAAAAACACCCTGCATCTTGCAAGAAAATTTAATACGTATCGGTTAGATCTCGTCATATAGCTGGGATATCTAATCGCGAATATGGAGAAACTGACCAATAATTGGGAAATCTTGGACAAAAAATCAGATCCATACATAAGACGTAGCAATGGATTTGCCGGAATCGACCGTTCCATTGCATTCATCGATGGTTTTTCGTTTCTCACAGAAACCGATTCAATCCTCTTCTTTTATAGACAATTATTTTTATTCATTTACTTTTGTTTTAGCTAATTCTGAATATATTCAATAGTATAGATTTAATTGTTGTTTAGATAAAACCTTCATTATGAGTTTTGAGTCCAAATAGTATGAAATTTTAGTGTCAGTAGTCGATCTCGGTACTTTCACTATCAATCTCTCGGTGGGAATGATACCTCGATCTTTACATTCGATTTACTACTCAGATGACTTGCGGTACTTGTGCTTGTCATGACTTGACCCCTTATTTTCAAATCCATGAGTTAATTAAGAGAAAACTATTTTTATCAAGCAAAAATTATCCAAAGTAACATGTATGCAAGAGAAGTAAAGCTCTTTAATTATGTTAATTTGGTGGGTTTTAGTCTATATAGAAAAGCCAAGAACACGATATGGCATGAAATGGCATCTTCGCATTTCATGCACTGTGAATGATCGCTGCTGAGCCTGGTGTGTATGGTGATGGTCATTCACCATTCTTGGTGAATGGGTGGTGAGCTCGGAAATGGGACAACGTCCAAATTGAGACTCATGGTTGCATAACATGAAAAAGGAAAAAAATAAATAAATACTGTGTTCGGACGGAGAAAGATAGATCCCCCCCCCCAGGGTGAAAGACCCAATTCATTCGCGGTTAGACATGATCACCAGCGGTGAAAAACCGTAAAAAATGTTGAAAGTACAAGAAGACATCCTACGGCAAAACCCGGTAAATTGGCGGCCCACAAATGCATAAACACATGGGATTTGATGAAATCAAATGAACATTTGAGAATTTTTCAATGGGTCTTAAGTTTAAAAACAAAATGATTTTGTTTTGAAAGAAAAGAAATCAATGGGTGAAACACCAATGACGTGATTTCACACTCGGGCATTTTCATGTGTATGAGCTCGCCACACTCACGCGTGGGCATGAGGAGTCTCATCTCATTCATGACATGAAATATGCCATGCAGGATTGCATTTTCGCTATTGAAATGTGGTATGATGTCTATGTGCCATCGCATGTGCACTTAGGTAGGGAGTAGCCCTTGTAAGAGAATTTCTCTACTGGGCATTGCTTACTCCGTTGTGGGAAAATATTTTCAGGTACTGAAGGTACACAGGGGGATGAAACAGTTCAAAGAGCTCAGTTGTGAAAAAGGCCAGAATATGGCTTATTCATGTCTTTTGTTAAAATTCTAGATAGAATATCCATTTTTATATATGTAAATGAGAAGTTTTGTAATAAAAACTAATCTTTGGACTTGTTTTGTGTAGTGTTAATAGAGTTCCAAAATTTTAATCGCCAGAGAATATTATGTTTAGAGGCAAGAGTATTGAATTAAATGCACTGGGAGAGTCGAGGCATTTAAAATGCAAAGAGTAGGTTACCGTGACATGTTCGCCGATTACTGGGGTCGCGATGTAGACTTCTCTATCACGATGGAAGCCGACTCGTGTCGCTACATGGTTCTTGTGTCGCGACATGGTCATCGTGTCATATGGCGTTGTGCCGTCGCAAATGTGGGGACTCCTAGTCGCGACAGAGCTGTTTTCCTATTTCTTTTATCACGACAAGGGTTCCCTGTCACGATAGTGTTTAAGTTTTTCTCGTCAGACAATGTCGCCACGGTAGTTCCTTATCGCTGATCGAGACCACCACAAGAGGTTAGTCACGACAGAAAGTGTGGTCAGGCCATGAATTTCGTGTGGCGACAAAAAAATTGTAAGTTCGCAACAGATTTCGGAGCGGTGTCGCTTAAAGAATACTTATGTCGCGAATCGAAGTCACAGCATTTTCTGTTTCTATCACAACATAAAAACCTTATGTCACGACAGAGTGTGGCCAAATAGAGAGGTTTTGTGTTGCGACATAGCAATTCTATGTGACATGTTCATTGAAATTTAGGAAGTTTATGTTGTGATAGAGGTTTAGGTGACGAGAGATGGCTAAGGCAAGGAGACATTATGCCGCCGAGACATTTTGAGTCACGGCAGTAGTTGGCGGGTGGGAAAGTTGTCATCAATCAGAGGACTTCATTGTCGCAATGGCCAGCCACAGCGAAGCACCGCACATGAGTTGGCGTGCGAAACGAGTTGGCACGACAGTGCCTAGGTGCGCAACTATAGCGCTCTGGGCGTGCACGCGACTAGGTCCAGCACACATGACCAAGAGGCTTTGGGAGTGCACGATAAGGACGTGCATGCGACAATGGACTTCGGTCGCGATAGACTTGTCCAATAGCCAAAAAAAAAAAAAGACCCCAGATTTGTGGCATCACAGCTTGGTATCAGAGCTTAGGTATATAAATACCTAGGACTTAATGGGCACGAGTTTAGATCATGCATCCATTGTGCATTTTGATAAATGAATATGTGTGATATGTTGCATGATACTATGTTGTATGTTATTAGTAAATCATAACCCATTAAATAGTATATATGGGAGTGAGTGTGATGTAAATTAGCGATGGCATGATACGGTGTAGGTGATTGTGGATCGGCTCACTAAGTCGGCACATTTTCTAGCAGTGCGAATGACCTTCATACTAGAGGAATTCTGCCGGTTGTACATTAGAGATATTGTCCGGTTACATGGTGCTGAAGTGTCGTGTCGGACAAGGATCAGGTTCCTTGGCACACTTTTGGAAAGAGTTTCCGAAGGGCCGTAGGGACCTGATTGGCGATGAGCCTTGCATTTCATTGTGAGACATATGGTGTCTCGGAGAGGACCATACGAGTTTAGAAAGGACATCTTTGCGAGCATGTGTCCTGGATCTTAAGGTAGCTGGGATGAGCACTTACCCTTAGTGAAATTTGCTTACAACAACAATTATCAGGCGAGTATACAGATGGCACCCTATGAGGCTTTATATGGGAGGCCATGTCCATCCCCAATTTGTTGGACAGTGGTTGGAGAGAGTTCCATCACTGGTCCGGATTTGATTAGAGACACCTCTGAGAAGGTTAGATTGATACAAAGTGTCTTCTTACAGCTCAGAGCTGATAGAAGAGCTACGCTGACAGACGGCGTCGACCTCTACAGTTTAAGGTGGGTGATCATGTCTTCTTGAAGGTGATGCCTAAGAGAGGAGTGGTCAGATTTGGCGAGCGGGGGAAACTATTGTCAAGGTATATCGGGCCCTTCGAGATACTAGAGAGGGTGGACACAGTTGTGTATCGTTTGGCATTACCGCCGAGTTTATCAGGTTTCCATGAGGTGTTTCACGTCTCCATGCTCCGGAAGTATACTCTAGATCCAGCTCATGTAGTAGATTGAGGATAGATTATTGTTGATACATATGGGACCTTCAAGGAGGGCGGTGTTGTATCATGAATATTCAGGATCTTTTGTGATGCAGACTTATGTGGCTGATGAAGTGTTGTGGCAACAGAAGATTGGAAGAGGCAACATGGGAGCGTGAGGGACATGATGTAGGGCCACCTATCATATCTCTTGGAATGAGTGCGTTGTCTAATATTGGGACTAGAATAATTATTATATCATGGCATGCTTTTTGTAGTGTGCTAGTGTGTGAATTTAGGGATGAAATTACATTAGAGGCAAAAATATAAAGCAGAGAAAATTCAATTTTAAAAATGATACATGAGTAATTTGGTTGGAAATCATAAATTTTATAGATATCGGATAATAAGCGGACTCACATTAAATTTGTATGAAATCTAATTTTCAGATGAATTTATTGAGATGAGAATGGTTGAATTTCTATGTTTTTCGAAACATGTTAGTGACACTTAATGTGGGACAAGTAGGCAAAAAATGCATGTGATAGTGCACTAGGATAGAATAGCTCATGTTAAAGCCCATGTGTCCAAGTTGTAAAGGAGGTAGGAAAGGTGGGGCCCTCACTTTAGATAGGAACGAGCAAACAAGAAAAAATCAAGAAAGGGAAGAAGTAGGAACATGTGGCATGGAGGAGGAAGTGGGGAAGTTTACTTTTGATCAGTCGGGTGAATAAGAATCAAGGGAGAAATAGAGAAAAAGAAAAGAAGGAGGATAAGGAAGCGGAGAAGGAAGAAAGGAAAGAAAGGAAGAATGAAATTTTCCAGTGATTCCGGCTTATTGAAGCTCAACGGTCCAGAATTAAAAGTCGCTTCACACAGAGAATACTGGTGGTACCAAATCATGGAGTTTCGTCGAGCTCGGGAAGCTGGGAATTTTCCTGCTCGTGTTATTTCTAGTCTAAAGGCCATTTAATGGCATGGGGTTCTTTGGGTCTATAAGTGGTCATGTCTTTCAGTCCCAAAATTTTGGGACTGGATATTGGACAGTTTGGGACCATTTTCAGCAGCCTCGGATAGTGTTTTAGTATTGGTTTTGATCTCGGGAGTGGTGTCTTCGGGTTTTGTTGTGTGTTTGGAGTTTGGGGTTGTTTTATTGAGTGAATAGAAAAATGAAGCTGAGCCAAGGTTGTTTCGGGGTTTTGAGGTCGTATGGTTCATTGTTGACGGGTCTAAATCGAGGATCTTTATGTGTTATTGCTTGGTAGTTGAATAACATGTTATATTGTGTGAAAAAGTTCATGTTGATATATGTTAATTTGATGAATTGACATGAGATACATGATGAATGTAAATTATATGTAGAAAATATAATTATCCATGATTTGGTAATGTTGCATGTAGCTCTCATTATGCATGTAACATGATATGGCATGAAATGGCATCTCCACATTTCATATGCACGGGAACATCGCGTTGAGTCGGGTGTGTGTGCGTGATGGTCATTCCCCATTCTTAGTAAATGGGTGGTGAGCTCGGAAATGGGACAACGTCCAAATTGGGACTCATGGTTGCATAACATGAAAAAGGAAAAACCTAATTCATCTTGGGCGAGGCAAGATGGGGTAGATCCCCCCCTAAGGTGAAAGACCCAATTCATTCACAGTTAGACATGATCACCGATGGTGAAAGACCTTAAAAATGTTAGACAGGCGCGCGACGTCCGCGATGTAAACCTGAAAATCCGTAGCCCACAAATGCATAAACACATGGGATTTTATGAAATCAAATGAACATTGGAGTATTTTCCAATGGGTCTTGTGTTTAAAAACAAAAAGATTTTGTTTGAAGAAAAGTGTCATTAGATTTGAAACACCCGATAGCCCAGGGTTTTCAAACTTGGCATTTGCATGTGTGAAATTCGGTCGGGACTTAGGTTATGGGCATGAGGTCTGCATCTCATTCCACGACATGAAAATATGCCATGTAGGGTTATTTGTATTGAAATGTGGTATGATGTGTGTGTCATTGTATAATGTACTTATGTGGGAGTAGCCGCTTGTAGGAGAATTTCTCTACAAGGCGTTACTCACCCATGTTGGGGAAAATATTTTAGTCTTTGGAGGTACCGCGAGGGGAGATGGGGATAGGTCGAGCTCGAGTTGTGAAAAATGCCAGAATATGGCTTATTCATGTCTTTCGTTAAAATTCTAGATGGAATATCTAGTTTTGTATCTGTAAATAAGAAGTTTTGTAATAAAAACTTATTTTTGGACTTGTTCAGTGTAATGTTAATAGAGTTCCTAGATTTTAACTGCTTGTAGAATATGTTTAGAGGCAGTATTATTGAATTAAATGCATTGGGAGAGAGTTGGAGGTGCAGAAAATGCAAAATAGTAGGCTCACGCCCGTTTAAATTTGAGTGCAGCCAGAGACTTCTCTGTCATATGAGCTCGGCTGTGTTCTGACATAGTTCTCTATGTCGCGACATGGTTCTACAAATAATGCAACATGGTATTATGTGTGCGTAACTGGTCATCACGTAAAACCGGGGAAAAAATTTAATTTTACGAAAAAATAGTAAAGCGAATTTAGGATTGGAAACTAGAAATTTTCTAGATCTCGGATAATGAAACAAACTTTATCGTTGAATTTTCTCTTGAAATCTTATTACCGCTGAATTCGTCAGTTCAGAGACGGTTAGATTTCACATTTTCGAGACCCAGGTGTCGGTTGACACATGGCATGACCATGTGGATGCCACATGGTACCATAGGGAGTGACACATGGCATGATAGCCATGTGGTGTTGCAAACTTGGATTACTGTCTAACATTGAGCCAAGTGTCAAGTGTAGGATAAAGAAAGAAAGAAAAATAAATAAAAATAAAGTAAATTGTAGAGATGACAAGTGACAAGGTAGGAAAGTGGGGGGAAGTTTCCCCCACTTTTGATCAATATGGGTAGGAGAAGCAAAAAGGGAGGAGAAAAAGAGAAAATGAAAGAGAAGAAAGTAAGAAAAGAAAGAAGAAAAAATGAAATAAAGAAAATGAAAAGAAAGGAGGAGAGCAAACAAAAAGAAGGAAGTGTAAGGTGGATAAAAAAGGGGAAGAAGAAAAGAAAAAGAAAGAAAAGAAAGAAAATAGGGAGAAAAAGAGGGAGAAACAAACAAGAGAGAGAGAGATTGAAAAAAAAGGGGTTTCAACTATAAGATTTCACGGCAGGACCATAGGTTTCTTGAAGCAAAGGCAAAAATGAGTCCATGCATTGAGAAACATGCGTGGGTGCAAAATCTGGGGAGTTTTGTCGATCTAGAGGTATGGAATTTTCCTACTTGGATTATTTCAAAGGCCATTTAATGGCATGAGAGTTCTTCGAGTGGCGACCGTGTGTTTTAGTCGAAGATTTTGGGGATGGAATATTGGAAAATTTTGGGATTAGTTCGAGGCGGTCATAGACTATGTTGAGATGGTTTTGAATCCTGGGACCGTGTCTTTGGGTTTGTTAGTGTTTTGGAATCAGTGATTCGGTGATGAATGGAACAGCTTGGTTTGTGGTAGTGAAAGGACGAAGGTGCCATGTTTTTTATGGGTCAGAAAGTGGACCATTTTGTGTAATTGTGTGATTTAAATATCATGCTATGCGTGAAAAAAAAAAAAAAAAAGAAAGAAAGCATGTTGATATATGCTCATGTGATGGATCTGAATTATATAAAATAATAATAATAATAATAATAATAATATATATATATATATATATATATATATATATATATATATATATATATATATATATATATATATATATATATATATATAATTATCCATGTGTGGATAATGTTGCATGTAATTCTCATTTGCATGTAACATGTTATAGTATGAAATGGCATAATTACATTTCATATACACGGGGACATCGCGTCAAGTCGGGTGTGTGTGCATGGTAATGGTTATTCACCATTCTTGGTGAATGTGTAATGAGATCAAAAATTGGTACAATGTCCAAAATTGAGACTCACGGGAGCATAAAATAATAATAATAAATTTCGTGTGTTTCGGTGACGCAAGATGGGGTAGATCCTCTCCCCCCTCCCAGGGTGAAAGACCCAAAATTTATTCTTGGTTAGGCATATGTATCCAGCGATGAAAGTGTCGGAAGGCGTGCGAAGCCTGCGGTGAGACCCCGGAAATTCGCTATCCAAAAAAACACATGGGATTTGATGAAATTAAATAAATATTAGAGGGTGGTCCAATGGGTTAAGTCATTGGGTGAAACGCAAATAGTGGTTTCGGATTAACATTTGCATGTGTAGTGGAGTCGATCGGGACTCGAGTTATGGGCATGAGGAGTCTCATCTCATACATGACATGAAGAAATTCCATATAAGTTGCGACACTACGAATGAAATGTGGTTTGATGTCACGTATGCCATTGCATGTAAATTTAGAGGCGGGGAGTAGTCCTTGTGATTTTCTCTTGGTCATTGCTCTTGTCGTGAGACCCCACTTCGGGTACAAGGAGTGTCTGGGAGACATTGCTCTTAAAATGGGGTGCGAAGGTAGACATGTGGCTATGAGTAACATTTTTTGTATAAAAGGATTTTTATAAAATTCTTTTGGACTATTGTTTAAATAGTCGGGTATGTAATTATGGTAAAAGGGTCGTGATTGGACCCCTACGAACTATAATTATTCATTTTCTTTTCATATTTTTGATTTAAATATGAATGAATAGGTCCCGATGAAGGGACGTATGGAAGTGGTGCTGAGTAACTCGGTGTTCATGGGTAGTTGGTACCGGTCTGATACCAAGACTTAGGTGCAAGACAACCTAAGACAGAAATTCCGCGAGTTGACGGGTTGTCAACGGGACCCCCGAAAATTGGGGCTTCACACATCATGTCGTAGGTGGTTGCTGGGTCATGACAGAGTTGTTTTTTCCTTTTTTTTCTGTCGCGCCAGAAAATTGTCATGTCGTGACAGGATTTCCTGGAGTGGTGTTGTGACAGAATAATTTATGTCACTAAAGAGTTTGGGCCAAGGGCATAAGGTTACTTCTCGCGACAATATATTTTTATGTCGCGGCGAGTTAGCGGGCCGGGGAGTTTTACGTGGCGACACAATGTTTTATGTCGCGGCGAGTGGCAAATAGAGGATTTTGTGCGACATAGCAATTCTATGTCACGACATAGTTAGTATTTGGGAAGATTTTACGCATGGCGAGAGGTTTTAGGTTGTAATAGAGGCTGGCGAGGCAGGAGGGGGTATGTCACGGCAGAGACGTTTTGGGTCATGACATAGTTGGCTAGGCTGGGAAGAAGTTCTGTCGCGATAGAGCTAGCCATGACAGAAATCTCAGTCGAACATGGCTTGGTGGGCATAAGGCGAGAGAGTTGGCATGACATTGCTCCAGGCGCATGGAGCGGGCGCTCACAGTGCACGCCCAGCTAGGCCCGGTGAGTGGGACCGGGGCTTTGGGCTCGCCTGACAGACTGGCCTTACGCAACGAGATTTCTCTGTCGCGACAGACTTGTCCAGTAGCTAAAAAATAAAAAATAAAAAATGACAACCGGATTTGGGTCGTCAAACTTGTAATCAAATATGTTGATTAATAAAAATAGAATCTATTCTGACCATTTCTTGGTCACAATATTGAAACAGGGTTGTATACCAAAGTTGAGTGGTAGTAGGATAGAATGGAAAATTTAGTCAAAAAATAGATCCAAATTCGTTGTTGGAACTGATATCAAGAGATAGGATAGAATGGAAAATTTGATAAAAAAAAATTGTAGGAACAAGCTCTAGTAGTAGTAGTACGTCTAAGATAGATGAACAACTCAAGAATTTACAAGAAAATACTCAAAAATATGAAAACAAACTTTCTGTTTCAATAGAAAATTGAGAATAGTCTATAAAAATTTAGGAAATGGCAAAACAAAATATCAAAGAATTATATAAAGTAGGAAATTAGGAATTCAGAAAAGATTATAGAATCAAATTTTTGAAAATACTCATTCAATATGATCTGAAACAGAAACTATTGAATTGTTAGATCTTAAATATTTAGAACAAATAGAAAGAGAAAAATACAAAATTCTTCATATAGGAGCAATCCAGGTTGCAGTTAAACCTTTAACAAGATTAGGTTTAGACAAACCTATTTGTATTTGTTTAAGAGATGCAAGACATAATCAATTTCAAGATTCCCTTTTAGGATTGAGCAAGCAAATACATATTTTGGACCAGTGTATTTATGGATCCAAGATCCAGAAATATCCTTATAGTCTACAAAGTATACTATAAGGTTATGACCTCTGTAGTCAATCCAAATTGTCTATTATCATCCCTTAGGGATCAAACTTTAATATGACAAGCAAATGAAAAGAATTAAACAATAATAATTCCAAAACCTATTCCATGGGAAAGTTTGACACAGTCAAATGAATTGAATTTCAAACAATTACTAGTCCCGAAACCAGTAGAACAACCAATACTTTTATCAATAGTAAAAGATGGACACAGAAATGTACAAATCAATTTTGAACAAAGGAAAGAACCTTCTAGAATATCTTATTCTACTAATTCTTTCTTGGAAATTAGAACTCTTTTCAAAGGAGATCGAGATGTCTAATCTAATTTCAATCGATATTAGAATAAATAGATTTTCTTCTGCAATTCCATATTTAAAATAAAACTCGAAGACAATTCATCTAATATGTCTCCAACTCATTCTCAAAATATGTCACCAGATAAGCCAACTCAGCTCATGATGATGACATAAATATTTGTGATAAACAAAAAATATTTAAGAAAAGAGGAAAATAAAAAAAAAAACAGAGACAAAGCTAAATGGTTTTTCTCAACTTTAACAAATGAACAAAAAGAAAGTTTTAAAAAACAATGGTATCAAACTATGGAAACTGTAAAACACGAGAAAAATTAATTTTTCTGAAAAATGGCAAAAATAATAAAATTGCTAGAATGGTTTAGGGAAGCTTGGAAAATTCTCTCAATCTCATATGACGAAGCGGATTTCATTGCTAGATTCATCCTGGCGAAAATCACTTACCGAGAAAAGATTTCGTGAATTACGAGAAAGTCGGATTTTTCATGATTTCTTTGGGTGGATGGTTATTCAGTGACCTCGGAGGCGAGATTTTCACGAGAATCTCGGGAGTTAGGAAATAACTCAAGTTAAGTTCATTTAGAATAATTTGGACTTGAATCGGGACGAAAATAAATTGTTAGAGGTAGGAGAGCGGTTTGACGAGGATTGCATGACACATTGGCACCATGGGGAATGCTGCAGCTTAACTTTAGTTAAGTTAAAATAAAACAAAAAGAAAAGAAAGAAAGAAAACAGAGAAAATAGAGAGCAGGAGAGGAGAGGGGAGAGAGAGGGAAAAGGGGCTTTACCTTCTCTTTACGATCTACGGAGATTGGGTAGTCGTCTTCTAACTAGCCAAGGTTTAAAGTCAATGTACGCGGCAAGGGCTACACGTGGATACCGGAAACTCCAAGTTTAGTTGAGGTTTCGCACGGGAGGTTCGTGAAGTCGAAAGATTTGGGTTCAGGAATTGTTCGCATAACTTCCTCGGGTCATTGCTCACGCTTCAAGAGGTAGGTATTCTTCCTACTTTGGTTTATTTTCCATTCTAGTTGGCCGTTTTTTTCCCTAAGGGGCTGTTTGGAAAATTAATGGGTTATGAGAATAGTGCCCTGTTTTGACCCTATATGATGTCAGTTTTTTTTTTGGGATGATTTTCGATTAGAAAAGGAGAATTTGAATTTAGTATCCTTGAGTAAATTGTAACCCTATCGAGAACTTGATGTTAAGCTTTTGAATTACCCAAATCGGACCTCTACAACTCAAGTTATGGTACATTTCAGGGCCCACTCCAAGTTGCCTGTTTTGCCTAACCTCATCGAGGTTTAAGGTTGATTTTCGGCTGGGAAAAAGTGAGAATTTGGACTAGCATCCTTTAAGGTACTTGTATCTCGATCTAAGAACTTGATGTTAGGCTTTTAATCACCCAAATCGAACCTCTATAACTCAAGTTATGGTCTATTTTTTGGGACTACTACAACATAGGTTGTTTAATGATTTGTGTCCAAATTTTGCCACGGTGGTATATGATTGTTGTATATCATTAGCAGATTGAGTGATATACTTGGTTGAAATTGTGTGGAAGTCAAACTTTGTGTTCTAATGGTTTGGCTTGTGATGTGCTTGTATGAATAAGGCCATTACATGGCTTATTGTAGGCTAGTTGTGTACATGTCTTGTCACAATTAGGCCTAGAGGTTGATGGATGTCTCTACTTGAGTAGTAGTGACTTTGTGATGTCAATGTACGTGTGTATTGATATGATGGCATGAATTGTATGATATATTTGGAATTAGTATGCTTTTTTATATAAATGTCCAAATTATGCATGGTTTAAAATGCACATATAGCACTCCTTATATATGTAGCATGGTATGAATAGTCAATGGTATGAGTGCATTGCATTATGCACTAGGATCACATGTATGAGTGTGAGTGAGGTATTGTGACCTTGTGTTTAGTGTTCGATGGGATGTCATGGGTACATGGTTAATCGACACTATGTTTGGTGTTCGATGGGATGTCGTGAGTACATGGTTAATCGACACTGTGTTTGGTGTTTGATGATGGGCTCTAAAAAATGGGACAATGTCCAAAATGAGTCGCACAGTTTGAAAATGAGAATATGTGTGTTAAGTAGAGCAAGTTCTGTGATTGATTTTCGGCTAGGAAAAAGTGAGAATTTGGACTAGCATCCTTTAAGGTACTTGTATCTCTATCTAAGAACTTGATGTTAGGCTTTTGAATCACCCAAATCGAACCTCTATAACTCAAGTTATGGTCCATTTTTTGGGACTGCTACAACTTAGGTTGTTTAATGATTTGTGTTCAGATTTTTGCCACAATTGGTATATGATTGTTGTATATCATTGCTTGAATTGAGTGATATACTTGGTTGAAATTGTGTGGAAGTCATACTGTGTGTTCTAATGGTTTGGCTTGTGATATGCTTGTATGAATAAGGCCATTACATGGCTTATTGTAGGCTATTTGTGTACATGTCTTGTCACAATTAGGCCTAAAGGTTGATGGATGTCTCTACTTGAGTAGTAGTGACTTTGTGATGTCAATGTATGTGTGTATTGATATGATGGCATGAATTGTATGATATATTTGGAATTTGTATGCTTTTTTATATAAATGTCCAAATTATGCATGGTTTAAAATGCATATATTACTCATATATATGTAGCATGGTATGAATAGTCAATGGTATGATTGCATTGCATTATGCACTAGGACATCACATGGCATGAGTGTGAGTGCAAGGTATTAATCGACACTGTGTTTGGTGTTCGATGGGATGTCATGGGTACATGGTTAATCAACACTATGTTTGGTGTTCGATGGGATGTCGTGAGTACATAGTTAATGTGACCTTTGTGTTTGGTGTTTGATGGTGGGCTGCAAAAAATGGGACAATGTCAGTAATTGCAGTTGACAATGAGAATATGTGTTAAGCGAGAGCAAGTTGGGGTAAATACCCCCTCCCAGTGAAAGACCCATTTATTGAGGTTAGACATGATCACTGGCAGTGAAAGCCCGTCAAAAATGTCGGAAGGCGTGCGGAGTTAACGGTGTAAACCCAGAAAATCCGTGGCTAATTATAAGCTTACATGCAACTTGGGAAATGCAAGTTGATATTAGGAACTGTCCAATGGATTTGATTTATAAAACAAAAGTTTTTGTTTTGAAAAATGGTCATTAATGGAACATAATGATGGTTTGGTTTTTCACACTCGGTATATGCATGTGTGAGGGAGTCGGTGAGGACTCAGGACATGGGATAGGGTGAGTCAAATTCTCATCCATGACATGTAGACATTTGAGTAGGAACGTGCATGTTTTCACTTGAATGTGTGGTGTGCCATTGCATGTGCACTTAGGTGGGGAGTAGGCCTTGTAGAAATATTTCTCTGCTCGGCATTGCTTACCCCGTCGTGGGACTCCCTTTTAGGTACAAGGAATGTGCAGGGAGACAGCGCTCCGACGAGGCCGTGATTGAGGAGAAGGCCGACAGGTGGCCTTGATAAAACTTTTGTAAAAAATAAATTGTATAAAATAACTGTAATTAAATTGTATTAGGACTATTGTCTAAATTGTCGAATATGTAATTATGGTAAGAGGGTCGTGATGTCCCCTTACGGATTGTAATTAAGTGTTTTTTTTTCATATTTTAAATTTGAATGTGAATGAATAGGTCCCCATAAAGATGTATTGAAATGGTGCTAAGTAACTTGGTGTCCCTGGCGGTTAAATGCTAGGTCAGGTACGAGAGACTTAGGTGTGAAGATGACTTTAAGATAGAATTTTATGGGTTGACGGTTTGTTAACAAGACCCCCGAAAATTGGGGCGTCACAGAAACAATGAAAATGAATATCCTATTTTAAATAATTTTGATATTTATACAACGACCAATGATATCAAAATGTCTTTTGGAGATTGGTATGTTTCAAAAGGATTGGACTACTACTTTTGAAAAGAAAGTAATATCAACTCATCCTCCTTTAGAAGAAGTAATTATCAAAGTTCAAAACTATGAAGCAATTGCCTGTAAAGATAATCATAAAGAAAATGAAATATAAATGCAAATTTAAAAGATATAAAAGGTCTTCAACAACAAAATAATTTTACAAATCAAATTTTAGCTTACTATTGTAGCTCAGATGGATTAGATTTGAGAAAGAAAATATATAAACTTTACAAAAAAAATGAGATTATGACAAACCATTCTTCAAACCTCTGAAATAAATTAATTATAAAGGTTTGGAAATAATAATAAGAATGGAGAACTTTACACAATTCTAGCAAAAGTTAAAACAATAGAGTTGAACCAAGCGACCCAGTCATCCGCAAATAATAGTGCCTGTGTTTTCTGTCTGGTGATTAGAGAGTCGTTTAGAGAAATGATGATGTGTGTGCTGATAAGATAAGAATTTTCAAATTTAGTCAAACATCTAAAAATAATTTACAAATAAATAGAATATCATCATAAAAATACTAGGAATTATTATCCTATACCTACTCCTCCTAATGTCCAATTTGAGAAAGATTTCGCTAAGATGCATTATCTGACAAGTATATATGAATGGAATATTGATGGTATTTCTAAACATAAAATCCTCAATATAGTTCAAAAGTATTTGATGGCATCAACAACTTATTCGAGTTGATAATATTGGCCACATGTTAATGTATTCGATGGCGGGTTTTACGAGGTAACTTAGGGTTGGTAGGTTGGTGGGAAAATATGCTAGCAGATGCTCATAGACAACATATAATGACAAGTATATATGAATTAGGACAACATAATGCTATTCATAACAGGTGCTCATTTATGCAATCACAAAACAATTTTATAGGAGATCCCAAATTTCTTAAAGAAAGAAGTTCGAAAATCCTACAAAATTTAAAATGCATCTAATTGGAAGGAAAGATTCATATTCGGAACTCTGATAATACTAACGAGAAAAGGTTAATACTTTAAGAAAAATGACAAGCTACTATTCCTTATGATGAACTTACTTATTGAGATCTCATAAATTAGTAAAAGGAAGGATTAAGAAACTTTATACAATAAGATACAATATCAAATTAGAAATGTTTAAGACACAAGAAGAAAGATTGGATTTTTCTATAATAAATATGGATTGAAACACTTTACATCTTATAAGAACAAGTATCAGCATGAAAATCTATGTTAAAAGAAATATAAAATATAAAAATGTACAAATTAAAAAAAACAAATAATGAATTATGTGAACAAGCCAAGAAAAAAGTTAAAGTGTTTTAAATGTTGGAGAAAAGGACATGTATTTAATTGTGAAAAAAGAAATGAATCTTTCTGATGGAAACTTGAAGAAAATATTCATGATGATTCAGTGATATTTGAAGCAGAGAAACATTATTAGAAAACAAATAAATTGCTCTTTTGCAGAGATAAATATGTTTGTTTCCGATAAATATTAGTTGTTTTGATGGATCTTTATAAGATAAAAACAAAAACAAATTTATAATAAAATGTGAAAAATAATAAAAATCTTTGGTACCAGATTCATATAAATTCTAAGACTATAATGAAATAATTTGAGAGACTAAGCCTGTAATACAGATCTGATTGAATAAACAATTATTAAATTAGTATAAAAGTCTTTGCTCAAACATGGTTTAAAATTAAAAATGTTAAATCAAAATATCTTAATAATCAGCCTAAGGTGACAAGTTGTCAACTTCAAACTAACCATAGTAGAAAAAGAAAGATGATGAAATGAAATTACTTTAAAATATATCTTGATTATCAAGCTACTTTGTTCCTGGATAAGTCGAGGCTGATTTAAAGCGTATACAAAAGGAAAGTTGATTCCTCTTAGTGATATTTTCAAAAACTTCTCAAAAACTTTCAACTGCTAATAGTGTACCTTTACAAGTATAATACAAAATACCAGAAGGTCATATATGCAAATTTGGTGTATGCATCAAAACTTCAGTTTTGTTTGTTCAAAATATTAGTCATTAAGTTATTTTAGGAACTCTGTTCTTAACACAATTATATCATTTTTATGTAGATAATAAAGGATTACATACAAAATTCAATAAACAAGATTTAACATTTGATTTCATAAAAGGAATAATGATAAGATAAATCTTATTCAGAATAAAAAACAACAAATAAAATTTCTCCAAAAAAGAAATTAAATATAAGAAAATAAAAGAAAATTTAAAGTCAAAACAAATACAAGAAGGAACTCAGCAAGTTATAAATTATGTTCCTCGATTCCAAATGCTTTTTGGAATAGGAAACAACATATGGTTTCTTTGCCATATGAATTTTTGTTTTTTTTTTTTGAAAAATAAATTCCTACCAAAGCTAAACCAATTCAAATGAATCCATAAATGCTTGAATATTGCAAAAAAAATAAATTCAAGATTTATTAAACAAAAAATTGATAAGACCAAGTCATTCTCAACAGGTTATGCGACTTTCTATGTTCGAGAGAAAAATGCTGAATTAGAAAGAGGTACTCCAGACTTGTTATCAGTTATAAAACCTTAAATAAGGTACTTCAACGGATTAGGTATCCTATACCTAATAAAAGAGATTTGATAAATAGATACAATGCAACAATTTTTTCAAAATTTGATGTGAAATCTGGATTTTGGAAAATTCAATTAAAGAAGAAGATAAATACAAAACTGCATTCATAGTTCCATTTGGACATTATGAATGGAATGTAATGCCTTTTGGATTCAAAAATGTGCCTTCAAAATTTCAAAATATAATGAATGACATTTTTAATGATTATACTAGGTCTTCCATAATATACATTGATGATGTCCTTATATTTTCAAATTCAATTGAAGAATATTTTCAACACTTGAGAATTTTCCAAAGAATTATCAAAGAAAATGGATTAGTAATTTCTTCATCAAAAATGAAAATTTTCCAAACCCAAATAAGATTTTTAGGATTTGAAATTTATCAAGGGAAAATAAAACAAATTCAAAGAGCCATTGAATTTGCAAAGAAATTTCCGGATGAAATTAAGGATAAAAATCAACTTCAAAGATTTTTAGGTAGCCTTAATTATGTGTCATAATTTTATCAAAATCTGAGGACTTCTATCAAACCTTTGTTCCAAAGACTTAAGAAAAATCCTCTTCTTTAGATAGAAGAACATACTAAAATAATCAAACAAGTCAAAATTTCCATTGTTTAGGTATCTTACTCCCAAACGCTTTCCCTATTATAGAGACTGATGCCTCTGACATAACAAAATAAAATTTCCATTGTCCGTTTTCATTTAGGCATATGGAATAACTCATAACAAAATTATTCTACTGTCAAAAAAAGAGATTTTGCCTATAGTTCTTTGTATACAAAAATTTCAAAGTGATATTTTTAACAAAAAAAATTATTTTACTTGTTGATTGTAAAAGTGGCAAAGAAATTTTATAAAAAGATGCTCAAAATCTTGTTTCTAAGCAGTTTTGTCCCTAAAGATGTAACTATTTTATACATTTTTATTTTGAAATTAAATTTATAAAAGGATCTTCAACTGTTTTACCTAGTTTCCTTTAACTGGAAATTTTACAGGGAAAATGAGCAAAACCCCTTCTAAACTTACTACCAAAGGTCTTACGCCTGTACGAAGGCTGAGTTCAAACTCGAACCGCTTTGAAGTTTTGGGTGGAATGCAAAAAACCCTCCATTAAAAGCTCCTCTACTCTGTCTGTATCTCATAAGGGAAGCAAAGTTGTTGATTCAAATCCTAGAAGTTGATCATATATCTGCTTCAGGGATTTTGATTTTCAAAAAGAAAAATATTTTAAATCAAATGATGTTTCAAAGACTCACAGATTATATCAGTTTATTCTCATAGATATAGAGTTTGTACAAATTTCCTATATAAAAAATATTGAAAGTACAAACATTGCTTATTCAAAATGCAAAATTTTTAAAACTATTTCTGAGAAAGATTGGGGACAAAATCCTTTTACTCACAAAAGATTTTCACAAAATTTTGTTCCTCAAACTTTTGAGTATTTAGATAGAGAAGCATGGTCTGACATTCTTTGTCAAACCTTCTCCCATTAGTGGTTTTCATTGGGGAGAAATTTTTTCAAAAATATTTTCCCAAATTGGTTTCAAGAGTGAGTGGTTCTTTTGAGGCAGTTCAAACATTTTTGCTCACAGAAATCAAAAAATATTTTGATTGCTTCAAAATAAATAGTGATTGTTTTTTCCCTTCTAGAAAGAGTTATTCACTCTCTTTTTGTTCTCGGTTTGGAATCCCTTGGATGCTGTGCTAGAGTTTCACATCTCACCATTTCTGTCCTTCTCCTTTTCCCATGCATTTGGCAAGGGAATTCAAAATTAAATGGTGGGCTGCATTCAAAATTTCTTCTTCTCAAACCTTGAATCCATAAAAAAATGGGTTGATTCCAAGAAACCCAAAAAGTCTTCAAAAACCTTTCCTATTTGGTCTGACCTCTACCTTGGTATAAACTCATGAATCTTCTTTTCGCTAAGTGCACACAAAAACTATTTGAAAAAGCCGAGAACATCTCTTCTTTGAAACTTTGTGAGCTTTCAAACTCGATGAAAACTGATGATGACTTATGACATCAAGTTTTGCTCATCAACAAAATGAAGATATGTGATATAGACTCCCATACACTCCCCTTGAGTAATGGGAATTCATCTTCAATTTTCAAATCCTTAGTATTCAGGGAAATCAAGACTCAAAAGTTATAAGATTCAAAATTTTACTTACCTCCTTTGTTGACACAGCTTTATTAGAGATTCAAAAGAAGCTATCAAACAGGGTTGCAAATGGACATGTGATTGACTGTGATTGAAAAAAAATCAAATTTCAATCAATGAAAATGTAGAAGATATTATCCTTTTCAAAAGAAGATATCAATCAGTGGAAAAGCAAAGATTCATGTCTTGACTACATTCTGAAAACGAAAAGAATAACACATGTCTGACAATGGCGGCTTTATCAGCGGCTACGACCTTCACAATAGATATGATGACTCAAAAGAAAATTCCTTGTCAAATACTTTTTGGAAAGTTGAGATAAGGATAAGCTTCAATGATGTGCTGGATGTGCTGGTATCTACCGTTTAGATTCCAAAACTTTCATTTCAAATCCACGGACTTCAAAGGGTTTCAAATCCATCAAAATTTCTATATAAGGGGACTGAGTTCCTTTGTAAAGGCAGGGGAAGTTGGATATAGAAATCACTTTGTATTTGTGAGATTTTCCTTGAGAGTTTTAATGTAAAGCCTAGGAAAAATTCAATTTTTCTGAAAAAGGGTAAAACAATAATTTCGGTTGAAAACTGGAAATTTTCTAGATCTCAGATGATGAAATGGACTTCATCATTGATGACACACCGCCCCTTCCGGTGGGCGGGCGTGGGCCACTCCACCCGAGAAGAATCAGTAGATTTACCTCTGCTGACTAGAAACTCCTGTGAAGCGAAGCGTGTTGCTTGCTAAAACCTCTATAAAAATTTTCTTTCTAAACTTATGATTTTATAAAATTTCGGCAGCATACTTGTTTGCATATAGAACATGTCCCGAATCTGTATACATCGAATTTACATTATATCCAAAAATATGGCAACTTGACATACCAACACATTCTCCTGAAACTACTCTTATGTACATACATATGTTCCATTATACATTCAAAGTATTTTCTTACATAATATTCTTACTACTTGACACTTGCAATGTCGGGACAAACCACATTATGCTCCGGCGTCTTGCATTACTATTACTGGGAAAATAGTTTTAAAATGGAAAATAATGAGCTTCTTGAGCTCGGTGAGTGTATCTTTTATAAAACGTTTTGCTTTAGGAAAACATCTCAAAAATGTAAAACTTTCATTTACAATTATTTTCGAAGTTTTTCTTTTCTTTTTTGAAGTTTAAAAGCTTTAACAACTGCTTTTATCTTGCTTTTAAGTTTAAAACTTTTTCTTTACTTCTTGCTTGCTTTGCTTTTCTTTAAAAGCTTATAAAACTCTCATTATTTAACCTTAAAGTTTATAAAACTTCTCAAAACTTCTCTTGCTTGCTTGCTTTATCTTGCTTGAAAAGTTCTTAAAACCTTTCACAAACCTTTTCTTCAAAGTTTCTCAAAACTTTTCATAAGCGAGCTTTGAGCTCAACCGCATTCTTTGAAAATAGGGCTGGGCTCAACCGTTTTGCTTTAAAACTCTCAGGAAGCACAGGCGGCCCAGGGAACGATGGTTGATTTTCAAAGCGTATATTATGCTTATAAAACATCAACCACTTTGGAGGCTATTTTGCTTCTTGTGCCCTAGTGAACCACGGGCTTTGGGCGGCAGGTGCGGTGGAAAGGACACAGGTCCGCATCACTTTCGGTGAATATGGTGGAATTGATGCGCATCATAATTTAGTTAGGCTCGCGCGCATATCTTTCACTGTAAGTGTCCGGTCTCCTTTAAATGCATGATGTATGTCCTAAGTTTAGACCGAGGCAAACTAAAATGCATGTATGAGATCTAACGCTTGTGCGTCTTGTGTCTGAATACCTCGACCCGGTTTTCTTGCTTAGAACTAGGGAGGCCTGTTTTTCTACAAACATTCTTTGCTTGCTCTTTGAAAAATGGTTTCACAAATTTAGAAACATTGCTTACCTTAGCAAAAAAATAGTTTAATTATTCAAAACCATTTACTTACTTCCTTCTTCGAAGATGGTTTACAATTTAGAAACCATTTACTTACTTTTCAAAAATGGTTTAACTCAAAACCATTTGGTTGCTTTCTAATTCATTGCTTGCTTCTTGAAAATGGTTTGAACTCAAAACCATGAAATACTAGTGCAAAACAGTTTATAATAATAATAATAATAATAATACACTAGTATTTGGAAAATGAGTTTAGAACACTCACCTCTTTGCTTGTAGCAGGCACGAGTTCCACACTTATCCATACTTTGCTTTTAGCCTACACACTCGATGTATTAGATCACACTTTTTGTCAGCACAACCAAGCAATTTGCACTTGATCACTAAATTAAAATTTTCGAGAAAATATGTGGGCCCCGAATGCCGGTGTGGGCATATGGCTAGATTCTAGACTAAAGGGACTTTCCATATAGTCTAAAACACCCAAAAATATTTCGAAAGTGCAATCGAACTGTTTGAATAAAATCACGAATTTTAGCAAAGCGTAAAACGATCTGAAATTTGCTTGGACCCAAATAGAAAATAGTCCCTGAAATTTCCTAAAAATTCCTAAAAATTCCTAAACTCCAAGTCTAAAATTTTGGACTAAATTTATGGTCTCTAAGAAATATTCAAGCCATTATATAGCCTTTAGGCTCGAGAAATAAATACAAGTAGGAAAATTTCCCACCTCTTCAACCTTGACAAGCCAAGATTTTGGTAGCCACGCGTAGCTCGTCGCGTAGAGTAAACTTAAACTTTGGTCAGAAAAATTCGATACTAGAATGGCCCCCGTAGATGAGGAAAAACTAAAAATTTGGGTTTTGCGTATTTACACAATTCTCTGTGAAATCCTCTGTTTTGGTACTCACGCGCCAGCCCTCGTCGCGTAAGTACTTTAGTGTTTATCAGGCAATCAGACAATCAGTTTTCTCATCCCGAGAAAGAAGGTTGAAAGACAAAATAAAAAAATCTCTGGGTGACAGCCTTGAGCTACGGCTGGTCTTCCTGCTGCCAAACTTTTAAGTTTGGTTTGTTTTTTTTTTTTTTTTTTATCCAAGTGGGACCCACGTGTCCATTTATTCCACTTCTTAGTCCGTTTCAGCCCCGAAACAAATTATTTTGTCCCGGTTTCAATTTTATTTATCCTAAATGAATATTCTTTATATACTTGCAATTTTTCGAGATTTTTCTAAAATCTCGGTTTCGAGATTCGCTCTTAACGTTTGCTGAAATTCGTAAAATATTAAATTGTCTCGAATTAAGCAGAAACTTTTCTAGGATTCTTGGAACTAGAACCCAGACTTAACGGCGCAGTCAGTTTAATGTCAAGATCTAGAAATTTCGAACTACACGAAAATTCGGCAATTCATTATTATTAATTTACTATTTAAACTTCCATTAATTATACTTTCACCCCTCAACTTTCCTTAATTGTAAATTTGTCCTCAAGCATTTAAATATTGTAAATCCAACTTTTGAAATTGTATTGTGGCCCATCTCTACTTGATTATGATTTTTATATCAGCGGACTTAATGACCATTATGCCCTTGGTTTTAGCCCTGGTCAGGGTTCATAAATATTTCTACTTTAGTCTAAAAATACTACAATGTGACACTTGGTACTCTTATACACCCTCTGATGTCATGTACTTTGTACACTCTCTGGGGCAGGGTGTTACAAAATCCTCCCCTCATAGAACATTTTGGTACTCGAAAATGAAAACTAAAACTCAGACAAAGGGAAGGGAACATGCCTCATCGGGAGAATAGAGCTGAAGGGTGCTTGATGGCGCATGCGGGCCTCTGGCTCCCAAGTAAACACTCTCCACTCTCATGATTCTTCCATAAGACTTTAACTAATGGGATCACCTTGTTCTGGAAATGCACATTCGCTGCGATCCATAATGCACTTGCAGTATCTCCTCGTAAGTCGAATTCTCTTTTAAGCCCCTGCTTGTTTGCTCTCTCAATACATGTGAAGGATCCGGGATATATTTCCTCAACATTGATACATGGAATGTATCATGAATCCTTGACAACTCTGGGGGTACTTCAACTTGTAAGCTACTGGCCCTACTTTGCTCATAATCTCATAAGGTCCTATATATCTCGGACTAAGCTCGTTTCCCCAATCTCGACACCTTTCCAAGGTGAGAAATCTTCAAAAGACTTGGTCACCTATCTCGAATTATAGTCTCTCTGACGGTTGTCCATATAACTTCTGTCTATCTCTTGCTATCTGATTATCACGAACAACTTTCACTTTCTACGAAGTGATGCATGCTAGTTCGGGCCTACTAGTCTTCTCTCACTAACCTCATCCCGGCCCCTGCTGAGTCACATTTCTGCCATACGATTGCCTCAAATGGAGCCATTTCTATCTTGGCTTGATTGCTATTGTTGTGAAGCCAAGCTCCGTGCCAAGTGAGTATCGACTTCTTGAATTCCATCACACAAGGCTCTCGGCATATCCTCTAACGTCGAATGGTCCTCTCTGTTGGCCATCCCAATACGAGGATGAAATGTTGCTGAAATGAAGAGCGGTACCTACTTTGTTTAAACTAGGCAAGCACGGATGTGAACTGGGGGTCTCGATATGGAAACTACTTCAGCTGGAACCCATGAAGTCTCACTATCTCGTCCACATACAATTGGAGCTGACTTTTCCAATGAATCCTCAGTATTAGCGCGGAAAATGGCGAGACTTCGTCGTCGATCCAACTATCACCAATATAGCATCATCTTTGGTCAGTGGAAGACACGTCACAAAATCCATAGTAATCTTTTCCCATTTCCACACTAGGATAGGGAGTAGCGTATCTTCAGCGGGCCTCGTGCTACGCCTTCCTGCTGACAGGTTAGAGCACCTAGAAACGAAATTTAAGTCTCTTTCTTCATCCCGTTCCGCGATAATGTTCTTTCAAAGTTCTATACATCTTGGTACTACCTGGATGCATAGCATCACCTTGAGATGAATGTGCTTCTTCCATAATGTCTTCTGTGATTCGCCATATTCGAAAAGCGCACACATTCTGCCCTTCGCTATCTTGTCATAATCTCGATCAAA
The DNA here is from genome assembly GCA_016808115.1 of Tetrastigma voinierianum. Classification (NCBI taxonomy): domain Eukaryota; kingdom Viridiplantae; phylum Streptophyta; class Magnoliopsida; order Vitales; family Vitaceae; genus Tetrastigma; species Tetrastigma voinierianum. The sequence goes on from JAEQBH010001595.1 coordinate 70,311, forward strand.
ACTCCCACTCTTTCCTTTTATTTCTTAACAAGCTTAATCATTTGTGGATCCGGTGACGCCTGCTAGAATACGATCCACTAAGAAGGTCTAACATGAAATGTGGCCAACAAGGCTCTGAATCCTCAACCTCGATATCACCCCTAAACTCTCGGATCCATGATAATTGGAAGATAACTTTGATCTCATGTGAGGGACCAAAGAACTCTCTGGTCGCTACTTTCAGAGGCATACACTCTGACGTGCTTTTCACAGATAACGGTGCTCGACTAGTCGATCGTAGTCCTTAATCAACTCAAGCCATCTTCTTTGCCTCGGGTTTAACTCTTTTGGGTGAAAATATATTGAAAACTTTATGAGTCTTTAAAAGACCTCTGAGGAACACCGTATAAGTAATGTCTCCGTATCTTGAGCAAACCACATTCTTTGCAAGCTCTAAGTCATGTGTGGTCAATTCTCCTCATGCTTCTTTAATTTGTTTTGAGGCATATGCAATCACCATCGTGCATCAAAACACATTAAGGCCTTGCACAGGAAGCATCATTATAAACCACAAATCCATCTTTCCATTAGGTAAAATCTAGGCTGGGTTTGAAGTCAATCTATCTTTCAAATCCTCGAAACTCTTTTGGCGGCGTCTGATCATACTTGACATCTTTTTCTTGTCGGCAGTCGGTGGGGCTACTATCTGGAGAACCCTCAACAAACTTCTGTAATATCCTACCAAACCAAGGAAGCCGATCTACGACATTCTTTGGCGGTTTCAATTTACATTTATACATTTTACGGGAATCACGCTCCACCATCGAGTGAAATCCCACATGACCTAGGAATGCACCTATCAAACCAAAGCCGACATTTGCTCAACTTGGCATATAAGCGCCTACTCCCTTAGGGTGCAGCCAATACAATCCTCAGGTGCTCTGAGTGTTCCTCTGAACTACCTGAATACACTAGGATATCATCAATAAAAACTATAACGAACCTATCCAAATACGGTTTGGAATGCAGATTCATCAAATCCGTAGGCTTATTTCTTTGGGGCATTAGTCGAGCCAAATGGCATCACAAAACTCATAATGAAGTGGCTTGTCTGAATGCGGAGTCTTAGGTACATCACTCTCTGCACTCTCAGCGATGATACCCAGACCTCGAAGTCTATCTTGGGTATGCTCGAATCCTTGGGTTGATGGCTCATCGATCTTTGAGGTGGATGCGGTGCGGATGGTAGCTTTCTGTTCATTTGCTGTAATCTATACATAGTAGCAAACTCCATCTTTCTTTTACCGCGAAAGCTGAGCTCATGGGGATATGCTCGGTCTAATGAATCCTTACTTGCAATTCTTCCTTGGGCCTTAAGCTCTCGACTCTACAAGGAGCCATCACATGGGAGGAATGGAAATGGGCTCGGTCCACGGGATCAATCGATGGTGAACTCAGCCCTCTCTTTGGAGGAAATCCTGTAATATCATTTGGGAATACATCTGGGAACTCTCTAACAACTAGAATCTCATCTAATATAGTCCCCTCCTTCCCTGTCTCCACCACATAAGCTAGATAACCCTGACAACCTTTATGCAGCATTTACGTCTTTGTCATGGCGGGAGATCATCTCAGGAAGATAACTCTCTACGTAATCCTCGAACTTTACCTCAGTTTCCTAAGCGTTCAACTTTACTTCCTTTTATAACAATCTAATGTGGCTCACATGGCGAGACCGACTGATCATATCGGGAACCTATCGAAGTCCCTCATATCTAAAGCTACAAGATCAGCTGGGAACTCATGTCCCTCGTCAGAACCCTACTATCTCGACTACTCTGTGCGGAGTAACGGATCTCAATTTGAAGGGACACTCTCATACGACCCTCCCAATAGGTACAGGTCTCTATGCAGGCGATCTAAGAAAGGCACGGATCACGGAAATGAATGTGTGGCTCCTTTGGGTCCACTAATGTATAAGCATCATGATCAAGGATAGAAATAATACCGGTGACCACATGCGGAGCTACATACGCATCTTCTTTGAGTACGACATAAACCACTGGCACAGGTGCGGGGCTCTGTACGTATCCTGGGGCCTTGCCTCTCTACCTCTACCGGCCACCTCTACTGGGGCTATGTTGGCCCTGCTTGGGACACCTCTCCCAGACGGCTTACGTATGCTCATGCAGTGGGGTAGCTAGGCGCTCAGTGTCTCACTTTGTCGGTGAGGCACTCCTAATGTGAAATGGCTACGGCCCACGAGTGGAAACCTACATCTTTGGATCTCTTGCATCCCCATGGTGTCAGCACGACACATATGACATCTGAGGAGGAATACTGCGGGTGCTTCCTATGACTAGGGCCTCCTTTGATTTGACTAGAGGCCAGTCTCGACCTGCACCTCGGCCTCACATAACCTCTGCTCTTGCTTTTCTTTCTCTTGTCCCGATCCTGAGCTTTGTTGGGGCGTGCAGTGCCTCCTCTTACTCTTACTTTCACATCTGCTCGATACATGGTTTGTAGTGCTTTGCTTTCGACTCGGGGCCTACACTAAGTCCGAATCTATTAGGGCCGGACAAATGCACTCGATCCCGGTCTTTGTAATTCGGCAAAACCTTTTTGCACTTCAAGACTTCATCAGCCTGAATATATGGAACCAATCTAACTGGTTCTGAGAACCTCTTCTCATATTCGACACGACATGTTCTTGTTCTAGCAGCTGCTTTCAGTGGAATCCTTATGGCTACGAGGAAAAGAAAATGCAGCAGGTGAATTCTTCTTGAAATTGGTCCCATGATATGCCATCAGGGATGCCTCCTCTCTGACATCCACAATCCTTAGCCTGTCTTTATGAGCTTGGAAAGCAGACTCTTTACTCTCAGTGCGGGTCCATGCTAGTAAACCTTATTCCCTTTCGGTGCAGCCGCCTTCCAAGGCACATGGATCCTGCTTGCCGTCATATGGCTTGAAGCCGGTTTTGTACTCTCTCTATTGACCTCCAGGTTCTTAGGAACCTCTCTAGGTGGTGGTGGAGGTTGCGACTGCTGACTTGGTCGCTATGGCTACTATCTTGTGTGTCTTGTGCCACTTGCTCTGCGTAAGCAATCCACGGCACTTGAGCTCCCTCGGTGGCCCCGGATGGTCGGCTGACACTTTAACTGGAGGCTGATTCATAAAGGCGGTAGTGAAACCAACTACGTGCTCATCTCTCATAGGTACTGTAGGACGCTCAGGAGCCTCTGGAATAACTCTCCTAGGACGACCTCTACGTCCTCTACCTGACATAGTGCTGTAATTACCAAAAATCAACTTTTTAATACTTTGACTCACTTGATATGTATGTACTTTAAGTTTGAACATGCATGGTTGCAAAAACTTATGCTCTATACCACGCTGGCATTAGTATCATCTTTACTCACGTCCTAGGTTGTGTCTCTGATGCGCTCACGATACCGCATGACACCTTGCTTGCTTCCGGTGGCGGGCGTCTTGAAACCACTCTGAAATCGGTAGATTACCTCTATGACTAGAAACTCTGTGAAAGCTGGCCGTGTGCTTGCTAAAACCTCCTATAAAAATTTTCTTTCCTAAACTTATGATTTTATAAAATTTAGCGACATACTTAATTGCATATAGACATAATCCCCAAATCCACGTATACATCGATTTACATTATATCAAAATATGGCAATGACATACCAACACATTCTCACAAAACTACTCTATGTACATACATATGTTCCATTATACATATTCAAAAGTATTTTCTTACATAATATTCTTACTAACGACACTTGTACAATGTCGGGACAAACCTTTATTATGCTCCGGCGTCTTGTACACAATACTGGAAAATAGTTTTTAAAATGGAAAATAATGAGCTAAACGAGCTCAGTGAGTGTATGCTTTTATAAAACGTTTTGCTTTTCTGGAAAACATCTCAAAAATGTAAAACTTTCATTTACAATTATTTTCGAAGTTTCTTTGCTTTCAAGTTCTAAAACTTTTCTTTGCTTGCTTTTGTACTTGCTTGCTTTTAAAGTTTCTAAAACTTTTCTTTACTTTGCTTGCTTTGCTTTTCTTTAAAAGCTTATAAAACTCGTTATTGCGCAGAAGTTTATAAAACTTCTCAAAACTTCTCTTACTTGCTTGCTTTATCTTGCTTGAAAAGTTTCTTAAAACCTTTCACAAACCTTTTCTTTAAAGTTTCTCAAAACTTTTTGCTAAAAGCAGAACTGAGCTCAACCGCATTCTTTGAAAATAAGCGGGACTGGGCTCAACCGTTTTGCTTTAAAACTCTCAGGAGCTTTGGGCGGCCCAGGGAACCCGATAGTTGATTTTCAAAGCGTATATTATCTTATAAAACATCAACCCTTTGGGCACATTTTTGCTTCTTGTACCACAGTGAACACGAGGCACGGTGGCCGTGCCCGGTGGAAGGACTGGGTCGCATCACTTTAGGTGAATATGGTGGAATTGATGCATCACCATAATTTAGTTAGAGCTCATAACCTTACTCCACAGCCGTGTCACGGTCTCCTTTAAATGCATGATGTATGTCTAAGTTTCTTAGGCCCGAGGGTGAAACTAAAATGCATGTATGAGATCCACAACACCAGTGCGTGCGAATACCTCGACCGGTTTTCTTGCTTAGAACTAGGGAAGGCACAATTTTTTCACAAACATTCTTTGCTTGCTTGCTCTTTGAAAAATGGTTTACAATTTAAAACCATTTAGCCCCCTTCTTGAAAAATGGTTTAATTATTCGAAGCATTTACTTGCCCTTCTTTGAAAGATGGTTTACAATTTAGAAACCATTTACTTACTTTCCAAAAATGGTTTAACTCAAAACCATTTGGTTTAACTCTAATTCATTGCTTGCTTCTTGAAAATATAGTTTGAACTTCAAACAAATGAAATACTAATTAAAACAGTTTATAATAATAACTAATAATAATAATAATACACTAGTATTTGGAAAATAGTTTAGAACACTCACCTCTTTGCTTGTAGAAGGCACGGTTCACACTTATCCACTTTGGCACCCCAGCCTACACACTCGATGTATTAGATCGCGGCGTCGCGTATGACCAAGCGTTTGCACTTGATGCTACAATTGGAATTTTCGAGGAAAATATGTGGGCCCTGATACCGTTCATGAGGCGTATCAATTTGGTCTAGGTAAAGGGACTTCCATATAGTCTAAAAACACCCAAAAATATTTACGAAAGTGCAATCGATTTGTTGAATAAAATCTGAAATTTTAACCATTTGTCAGAAAACGATCCGAAGTCAAACCGATTTGTCGAAAATAGTCCAAGAATTTCTAAATTCCTAAAAATTCCTAAACTCAGTCTAAAAATTTTGGGACTGACTAAATTTATGAAGATTACTACAGAATATTAAGTAGTTATATAGCCTTTGGAAGTAGAAATAATACAAGTAGGAAGAATTTCCCACCTCTTCCAACCTTGACAAAAAGCCAAGATTTTGGTGTCGCGTAGCTCTCGTCGCGTAAGTGGCAAACTTTGAGGTCTAGAAGAATTCGTAGCAAATTTAGAATAATGTAGATCGAGAAAAACTAAAAATTTGGGTTTTTATATTTACTGAATTCTGCAAATCCTCTGTTTTGAGTGCTCGTAGCGCAAGTCGTAGAGTGCTTTCCGTGTTTATCTGAAACGAGAAATCAGAGCGGTCGGATTTTCATAAATGCGAAGAAGATTTGAAAAGATAAAAATAAAAAATACGGGCGGCGGCGACTTCACGGCGGAATCTTCTCCTGGCGCCAAACTTTTAAGTTTGGTTTGTTTTTTTATCAAAGTGGGACACGTGTCCATTTATTCCACTTCTTAGTCCGTTTCGATAAAAACAAATTATTTTTGTCGGTTTCAATTTTATTTATCTAAATGAATATTCTTTATATACTTGCAATTTTTCGAGATTTTCTAAAATCTCGGTTTGAAGATTTCCTCTTAACAGATTTATTTAGAAACCGTAAAATATTGATTGTCTCGGAGTCGCGGCTTTCTAGGTTACTAATTCGAGACGAACTTAACCAGTGATCTAGTTTCGTAATCAGAGATCTAGAGAATTTTGAACTTCCACTGAAAAATTACGGCAATTCATTATTATTAATTTACTAGCTAAGCTTGAATTAATTATGCTTTCACCCCCCTCCTTTCCTTAATTGTAAATTTGTCCTCAAGCATTTTAAATATTGCAAATCGACTTTTGAGAGTATTGTGGCCCATCTCTACTTGATTATGATTTCCATATCCTTTTGTAATGACCATTGTACCCTTGGTTTAATACCACAAATTAGGGTTCCATAAACTTCATTTCCCTACTTTAGTCTCCAAAAAATACTACAATGTGTACTTGGTACTCTTATACACCTACGGTATCATGTACTTTGTCTGCTCTCGGGACGGGGTGTTCTGAGGCTCGATTGGTACCGGCTACGTGGAGACTTGGGTACTTAAGCCCTAGGTCCCAGGTTCGAGGCGAGCCATGGTAGTGGGGGAGGTCCCTAAGGGGATAAGGTGGTCGGCGGCGGGTCCTAAAGTCGAGGAATAGGTGGGACCGCACAGAGGTGGGGTCGATCACAATAAAGGCGCCTTTATTGTGAGGTCCCCACCAGAGACTACCGCCAGTGGAGCCCATCGTCACCCTCAGGGTCCTTAGATGGTTCTCCTCGCTCGCTGGGATGTCCCCACGCTCACGGGGTTCCTTCCATCTCACGAGTCCAGACCGTCACAGGCTTAAGGTCATAAGGAAGCATCACTTGCTGGCCAGGCTAGTAGCTCGGTTGGTAGCAAGATACTCAGAACCTAAGCTGCGGTAAACGGTATCACTGCGGAAAAAGGCTGTGGCCGAGAATATCTAGTGATGAGAGGCTGCTCTAGGGCGGAGGGGTGATGAGCTCCACGCGAGTGCACCCGAGGTGAGACCTCACGGTGAATGATCTCGTGAAATCTAGTTACCGGAATCAGAATTTCGCCAGTTAGGGACGGTTGGAATTTCATGTTTTTCGAGTGCTCCCGGGTGATACATGGCACATGACATGTGGTGCACTTGTGTGGGAATGGCTCACATTGGGCCAAGTGTCGAGTTGAAGAAATAATGGGAAAGATAAAACAAGAAAATAAAAAAAGAAAATAAGGAAAAGAAAAAATTAAAAAAAATAAAATAAAAGAAATGAGAAAGTAAAAAAGAGGGGAGAAGGCCATTTTTGGAACAAAAAAGGGCAGTGGGTGAGCGTGGAGAGGAGAGAAGATAGAGAGAGAAAGGGGAAAAAAAATATTTTCGCTTCTCTCTAAGGTCTATAAATCGAGGCAAGTAAGGTTTTTGTCGAAGCAAAGGCAAAGTCGGTCAGCGCATCGAGGAGCTGCGTGGTGCCAAAATCTTGGAGTTTCATGAGCTCCACAGGTAAACTAGAGGAATTTTCTTACTTTGGTTATTTCTGGCCTAAAGGCTATTTAATGGCTTGGGGTTTTTCTTAGAAGCAATAAATTTCAGTCCCACATTTTTGGGACTGAGTGTAGGAATTTTTAGGAATTTTTGGGATTGTTTTTGGACGATCCCCATTTGAATTTTAGGGAGTGTTTTGTATAGTCTAGCTGAATTTGAATTTGTTTTGGACGATCCAGCAGGATTTCGGGACTATTTTCAAACGATTCGGACGGGATTTTCGGGACGGAGTTTTGGGCAGTCAGGCGTAATTTGTTGATGAATGGAACCAAAAATGGTTCATAGTAAATGAATGAATGACTTTGTTTATGTGGGTTTGAGATTTGGGCCATTTTGTGTGTTATTGTTGGAAAAATAAATAACATGTTGTGTGTAAAAATCATGTTAATATGTGCTTGCGTGATGTATTAACATGGAAATAGTGATGAATGGAAATTATATGTAGGAAATATAATTATCCGGAATTTATAAATGTTGCATGTAGCACATAGCATGAAATGACATGATTAAATTTCATATGCATGGTCACATCGTGTCGAGTCAGGTGTGTGTGCATGGTGTTGGTTATTCACCATTCTTGGTGAATGTGTGGTGAGCCCGAAAATGGGACAACGTCTAAAATCGAGACTCACAGTTGTATATAAAAATATAAATCACGTGTGTTTGGGTGAAGCAAGATGAAATGAGATCCCTCCTCTCCCTAGGGTGAAAGACCCAAATTTTATTCTTGCTCAAACATATGGATCCAATGATGAAAGTTCGCGAAAGTGTCGAAAGGCGTGCGAAGCCTACGATGAGACCCTGAAAATTCGCTGTGAAGCCCCAAATCCCGGGGTGTCCCGTTGACAACCCGTCAACCCGCGGAATACCTTTGTCTCATATCAAGAGACCCATACATGACTAAAAATGAATTCACATTGGCCTACACATCATACTCATCAAATACATCCAACTATATTGCAACCATTTCAAGAGTTGTGTGCTCTTAATCAAAACATATATCAAAATTAAGGGTTCTAATACATGTTTTTTTTTTTAAATATCTACAGAAAGCCCTGTCCGGCTTTCTTCTCACAATGACCTCCTAATGGCGCCGTCTTCTGAGAACTCCACATTGCCTGAAATGGTGATCCTAAACAGAGTGAACAATGCCCAATAATTAGTATTTCACCATGGGTTACTCTGACTAAGTGCACGTACAATGATTCAACATAAACACATTCGAAAAACATATATGATCTTACTCAAATGTCTACATGATATGGATGAGTGTGACTCACCTTTCCCTTCTCGAGTCCTTGCGGCTCCCACCACGCATGCCTAAGCCAAATGTAGGGAAAACATCGTTTCAAAACAAAGGTTTTGTTTTGAAAACATCATATCGGATTTATGTAAATATTGGACTACCCTCAAATGAATTGCTGGATCATTTTTCGAAAGCAGTCATGGAATTCGACCTCCAAGATGAGCTGTTGGACCACTCTCAAGGCAATTCTTGAAAATCTTCCTTGAAATTCCTTTCACAACCATTTCCATTTTCTTTTCTTTCATTACCATGCACTCACACCTAATTTTATAGGTTTGCCCGGTGCGTATAAGTACATTATGTCATTTCCATGCAACACATGCTAATATATCTCAATCATACATATGTTAGCAAAAATTAACTCACATGCATCTTGTCATTCAATTCATAATAGTGACATCTAAATTAACTCACATGGGCTAATAACAATCCAATTCCAATGGCTTACCCACAATTATATTTTTATATAATTGACATCATGTTAATACATCATCTGACATACATTAACATGTCATACTCACCTTACATGTTATTCTTTGCAAGCAGCCAACACGCCAGGTCACAATCTTGGACCCATCCAACAAGATTTTGGCCTTCACAATCATGAACCAGTTTAGTTTCCAATCATCCTTATAACATCAAACAACCATGAAACCTAGAAACTTTGAGTTTCAGTTCAAGCTTGTCCTAAACAACAACTGCAATAGTCCTAGAACATGCCATGCAATAGTCATGTTAAAACCCGGCTATTCACTTTGATACAACCAAGCAACCTACACACCCGGTACAAAACTTAACTCAATGAGCTTTCTATAGAGTCTAAGAACACCCAAATCAGAGTTCAGACGAAGAAGTTATGACCTTCCGAAGTTGGAGGTCACACATGACTAGGCAGCCTTACCCATCAAGCCTACCTTACCTACCCGAACTTTCCTTTTCGACTAGCTCCGGCACCCACTACCCTCCAAAGGCATCCAGCTGGAAGCTTGACTCAATGGGATTTCCATGGAGTCCAATAACACCCGAATTGGAATTCGGACAAAGAAGTTATGACCTTCCAAAGTTGGAGGTCACATGACTCATTGCCTTACCTGAACAGCCTACATACTTTAACCGAACGCCCCTTTCTGGCCAGATCTAACACCCACTGCCCTCCAAAGGAATCGGGATAGAAACTTGACTCAATCGTCTTTCCATAGAGTCCAAGAACACCCGAATCGGAATTCGGACGAAGAAGTTATGACCTTCCAAAGTTGGAGGTCACACATGACTAGGCTGCCTTACCCGGACAGCCTACCTTACTTGCCCGAATGCTACTTAACGGTCGGCTCCGACACCCACTGCCCTCCAAAGGCATTTGGCCTGAAACTTGACTCAATGGTCTTGCCATAGAGTTCAAGAACACCCGAATCGGAATTCGGACGAAGAAGTTATGACCTTCCGAAGTTGGAGGTCACACATGACTAGGCTGCCTTACCCTGACAGCCTACCTTACTTGCCCGAACGCCCCTTTCTGGCCAACTCTGACACCCATTGCCCTCTAAAGGCATCCGGATGGAAACTTGACTCAATGGGCTTTCCATAGAGTCTAAGAACACCCAAATCGGAATTCGGACTAAGAAGTTATGACCTTTTTTCCGAAGTTGAAGGTCACACATGAATCGGCAGTCCTACTCGGCTAGCCTACCCAACCAACACTAACCGGCCGGCACTAACCGGCCCAATTGCCAAATTTCCTCCATAGGGACATGGATGAAATCTTGACTCACTGGGCTTTCCATAGAGTCTAAGAACACCCGAATCGGAGTTCGGACGAGAAAATTATGACCTTCCGAAGTTGGAGGTCATGCATGACCCTAATTTGGACGGACCCAGTAGGTGAACCAAGCCGGGCGGAGACCATGGGGTGGAACAGGCCAAGCCGAGACCAGTAGGAATTGAACCCATCCGAGGCGAACCAATGGGACAGCCCTTCCAGGCTGTTCGGAAGTAAAGGGACCATAGCAGGCTACGGAGGTCTTATTTGAGAAATTCAAAGCTAACATCAAGTTCAGCGATGTGGCTACAATTTTCTTTGAAGGACTCACTACCAAATCCTTTATTTCCTACACAAAAACCAGTTCTAAAGTGGGTTAATGTGCACTACTACAATATCTCCAACTTCCTATGGTTCAAAACACAACCAAGCTGTTCCCTTGTAGAGCGGCTTGACAACACACTTCATTTATTTTAACTCCTAACACGTAAAATGGCACGAAGAAAAATTACTTAGTCCAGCAAATCGGTCCTCGATTTGTCGTCTTCGATCTGAAATCCTCTGCTTTGCGTTGAAGTCTTGGAGCGGTTCACCACTGACCCTCACAGCTCATGCAGAGCCAAGCCATTTGAATGACCCTTACCTCTTGGAGTTTTTATCAAAACTCCCCAACTCTGGTCTCTATGCGAAGCCCTTGCCATGAGGATGAACTCTTTCTCTTGCTCCGCCTGAAATCGCTGGTCCGATCGTCAGGAAATTTAGAGAGAAGGTGGAGTCTCTCTCTCTAAAACTCTCTCTTTTTCTTCCTCTTTCTTTTCTGCTCTTTTCTTTTCTCCCATCCCACTGTTTGGTCCAAGATGGGCCAAGAGCTTGTCCTCTCACTTGCCACATGTCCAATTTTCATTGGCTCTTAAGATTTCCCTTATCCTCTCATCCATCTACCATGGATTTCCCTCCAATGACATGATGCCACATGTCACTTATAGCCCATACTTGAGCTCATTGTTTGACTTGCTCACATCTTGACACGTGTCTCATCTTGAGCCACTCTAATGCGCTAAGTGTCTTGCACTACTCTCGGTGCCTTGAAAAACGTGAAATTTCGATTGTCTCGGAATTCGACAAAATTTGACGTGATAGCTAGATTTCGTGAGGCGATTCCAACGGTGAAGCCCATTTCATCATCCGAGATCAAAAAATTTATTTCGGATTTTGACCGAAATTACCATTTTACCATTTTTTAGAAAATTCGAATTTTCCCGGGTTTTACATTCTCCCCTCCTTAAAAGAATTTCGTCCCGAAATTCTGGACAATCACAACAAATCACATGCATATGTAACGTGCACTATACCATGCAAGTAAACTAGCCATTTAAGTATTAAACGACTAAACCACTTACCTTCATCCCTAAACAAGAAGGGATAGATGGCTTGCATCGTGTCCTCGGGCTCCCACGCTGACTCCTCCACTCCACGGTGCTGCCATAGCACCCTCACTAGCCTCACGGTCTTGTGTCACAATACCTTATCTCGGCTATCCATAATGCACACTGGTCCCTCCTCGAAGGTCCCATCCGTGTCAACCTCAACCTCTCCCCAATCCACTACCTAAGCTGGATCTGGAGTGTACCTCCGGAGCATGGAGACGTGAAATACCTCGTGGACACGACATCTTTGGGGCGGTAAGGTCAGCCGTGCAGCTACGATGCACCTCTCCAGTATCTCGGGGCCGGTAAACCTCGATAGCTTCAGCACCGGAACCTTACCCTCCTCTCTTAGGCATCACCTTCCAAGAGATGTGATCTCAACCTCGAACTCTAAGGGTCGACGTCGTACATCGACATAGCAGCACTACATCGGCTCTAAGCGGGTGGTGAGAAGGCGTTGTGCGTATCAAGCTCACCTTCACCGGAGGTGTCTCCTGTCAGTCAGGGACGGTGATGGAGCACTCTCCCTTTCGGTCAGCCTGTCGATGATACATGGCCTCCCATACAATGCCATGGTGCCATCTATATACTTACATGATAGCATTTGTTATAGAGGAATTCTACTAAGGGTAAGTGCTTCTCGATTGCCCTTATGATGCGGGGCATCATGCTGCATGACATGTTCTCCTAACACGTATGGTCTACTCGGTGACCATTTGTCTGTGGGTGGAAAATCGTACTCATGGTCAGCCGTGTGCCCATAGCCTTTTGGAAACTCTTCCAAAAGTGCGTTGTAAACCTCGGGTCTCTATCTGACACTATGGACATTGGTACTCCATGTAGCCGGACTATCTCTCGAATATCTGTGGCGGAATCTCTCGATGTGGTGGGTCCACTATCGCCCATGCAGCATCATGTCCTTGTGGTGTGCGTGGTAGAGTGGGTCACAAAATCCATCATGAAGCGTGCTCCGTTTCCGCTCAAGCCACCTCCGATAGGCTGAGTAGCCTGTTGGCTTACGGTGCTCGGCCTTAACTGTGACCGTGAGACATGGCGAGCAGAGTCCCTTACGTGTCTCTTCGTCCCGCTCCGGTAGTGCGCGGCGAAGATCCTGAGTACATCTTCGTGCCACGGATACACGGCATATCGAGGCTTGGTGAAACTCCTGAGAATCTCCTCTCTCAAGTGATGGCGGGGAACCACTACCCAGTCCTCTATCTTGGGAGCTACCATCTGCGTGGGTGGTGAAGCCCTCGTCACACAATACTGACGTACCTGTGCGATGGACACTATCTCGCGTCCTGTCCACTGAGACTGATCCACTCTTGCTCCACGGGACAGGCGTAGCTACCCAAACTCCTCGGCCTGCAGTGCGCTCGCAGTCTTTGTAGCCCACAGTGTCCTACGATCTCGAGCATCCGCCATTCCGGGGAAGGTATCACAGCAGCTTCTCCCACTCGATTGAGTGCATCAGCCACCACATTTTCCTTGCCAGGATGGTAATGCAAAGTGATGTCATAATCCTCTAGGAACTCCATCCATCTGCGTTGCCTCATGTTGAGGTCTCGCTACGTGAAAATATACTTCAGACTTTTGTCGTCCGAGTACACCTCGAGCTCCTCTCCATATAAGTAGTGGCACCAAATCTTCAAGGTGAAGACTACGGCCGCCAACTCCATGTCGTGTGTGGGGAAATTCTGCTCATTATTCTTCAAATGACGGGAACCATAAGCTACTACCCTCGGTTGCATCAAAAAAACACATCCAGTCCGGCCCAGAGGCATCATGACCTACTTGTCTGCCCACATCTGTCAGGTTCTCCGAATGGAGGCTAAGAAGTAGCCTCCTCTTCAACTCCTGGAATGCCTCCTTGCATCGGTCATCCCAATCAAACTTGACCTCCTTCTAGGTCAATCTCGTCATAGGTGCTGCTAATCAGGAGAAATCCTCAATGAATCTCCTATAGTACCCGGCCCGATCGAAACTACGTATCTAGTGACCCGGCCTCTCCATTTCATCCGCGGCCTCGACCTTCTTTGGGGTCCGCGACACGGTGATCGTGACACCCACGTGTCCCAAAAATCTCACCTCAGTAAGCCAAAACTCGCACTTACTGAACTTGGCGTATAGCTGATGGTCTCTCAGCAACTTTAAAACAATCCTCAAGTGATACTCATCCTCCCACTTTGACTGGGAGTAGATTAAAATGTCATCCACGAAGACTACGACAAACTGATCTAGATAGGGTTGGAATACCCTATGAATGAGGTCCATGAATCTTTGCTGGTAGCATTCGTCGATCAAAGGCATCCTTTGTAAACTCAAAGTGCCTAGCAGCGTCTAAGCGTGTTGGGATGTCATATCGCTAACCCTCAATTGGTGATAACCGGTGCGAAGGTCTATCTTAGAGTAGAGCTCGCTCTCTCAGCTGGTCGGAACAAGTCATCAATCCTCGGCAATGAGTACCGGTCTTAGCCCAGTAACCACAATTTATTTGCACATAGTCAATTCCACAGTCGAAAGGTCTTATCCTTCTTCTTCGCAAATAGATTTGGGCACCATGGTGAAGTGCTCGGTCACAATGAACCCCTTGTCTAATGGCTCACGTAGTTGGACTCACGAGTTCACACCTTTCAATTTAGGCGTCATCATGGGAGTCATAAAGATGGGTGAAGTACCGGGGGTGTAACTCGATGCAGAGTACAACCCTCTGTGAGAGGCAATCTCGGTAGCTCATCGTGAAACATCCTCATACTTTCATGAGCTACTGAGGAAATCGAGTTTGTTCTCATATAGTTCCCCAGGGTAAAGACTTATACTAGCCAACTGCCAAATTGTCCTTGACACTGGATTCATTACCTTTGTCTAGGGCAAAATATCATGCTTGTCCCCCTGAAACGTAACACAGTCTTGTCTTGTGTGTAGTAGCCTCCCTACGCTCATAATCGATATGACTCTATAAGGCTGTCGACGATCATCCACAGGATGACGTCGGAACTTTGATATGTCCACAGTCCTTAGGTTCATTGTGGTAGAGTCCCCGAATCCTCTAACTCACAACCACATTTATATCATCCATCCATCCCAAAATTCTGAGGAACTCACATACAAAGGCTCCTCCCGAGGCCTCGACCTCAATCTGACTCATCCGCAGTGATGCGACCCGATGAATGAATACGACGCACGAGGAGATCAAATAATACTCTTGCCCGTAGGCGAGATAGAAAAAACCTACCTTGTATAAGCTGGGCGTCTGTGACTCAGCAGATGGGTGTGATCGCGTGGAACACCCCTGAACCCACGACGTCCACACTTTGTAGGCCTTGTCCTCTGTCTCGAGCCAGCCCAGCCTACTTTGCACGTGCCAGCGAGGGTGCCCCGTCCATACTCCCTGGCAGGCCGATGCGGCTCCTCGGCTTATCTTGGGGTACATTGGAGGAATATATTGTATCCTCGTGTCCCACTGTGTTGGGGCTGTGTCTGAAACTCTAGGATCCTTGTCTGCAGGCGATCCCTCCTCATATGTTTGGGTTCTTGTGATGGCTTACACCATCACACTTGACGGCCGGCGGCCACGGTTGTCCGGCCGGATGGCGCGGCCCTTGAACCCAGTGGGCTAGAGCCCTCTGCTTCTTTCTTGAACTAGAGAAGGTGACTCTCCTTCCTCTTGCTACTAACACGCATCTCGAGGTGCTCGGAGCATCCTCGATCTCCTCCTCTATGGTCGGGCGATCCCAACCATAGAGTTCATGTCTGTAGGCGAAGTCCTGCAATCACGCCCCGATGGACAACTTCAGCCCATTCAGATCTCTGACCTTGGCCATGTCTGCGTGACGCGTGGTGGATTAGCGAAAGCGGGCTAGCTCAGTGAATCCTAGCCACATACTCCATCACGGTCATCGTCCTGCCAGCTCTGGAACTCACGAGCTACGCGTGGCATTATCCGGAAAATGCCCGTGAGCGGCTCACGGAACTGCGCCTGTCATTGCCTCTAGGTCTCTAGAGGTCTTTGCCTGGATCCGCCATACTTGGGCCTCACCCTCCCAGGCTGGAACATTGCTAGTCGATCTGAATAATGTAGGTAATCTCAGCCTCAACACCTTCTCGGCTACGTAGACAGTAGTGCGCCACCGTCGGATCTCCTCCCCTAATGAATGTCGGAGGATGATGTGCCCTAAACCTCACGGAGGTTACTCGGACCTCTGGCTGCCTGCTTCACTACTTTGTGCAATAGCGGCGGCCGCAATCCTTGACCGACAAGGCCCTGTTGGTGAATCTTGGTGGTGTCCGACCCGATACCTCGTGGACGACCTCTACGTCCTCTCCCGCGACTAGCCATCTACACATGTCAAATGGAAAATTAAATTCTATGCAGCATCTCTAAGGTGTAAACACAGCCTCGAGACACTATTTACATACCAAAAACATTTCATACACAATGTCCATGCATTCATAGGTAATGCAAGACAATAAGTTCCTATGTGCCATTTACCTAAGCACACAATTCAACACAACACACAACACAAAATCAAATCACACATCACATCTAATTCATTGAAATGCACAAGGATGCATGATCTAACCCGTCTCCCATCAAGTCCTAGGTAATCGTATACCTAGGCTGCATTCTATCTTTGTGGCTTGAAATCTCGAGTTGTCGGGTTAATGACAGTCGACATGAATACCATGTCTCATGTCGAGACCCATTATGAGTAAAGGGTCACGTGGCCTACATCCATACTCATCAAAAATACATCAACTATATTGCAATAGTTTCAAGTTCACATTACTCTTAATCCAAAAATATATCAAAATTAAGGGTTATAATACATGTTTTTTTTTTAAAATATCTACCAAAGCCACAATTCAGCTTTCTTCTCACAGCGGCCTCTAATGAGCGCCGTCTTCCCGAGAACTCCCTGTACCTGAAATGGTGATCCCTCGACAGGGTGAGCAATGCCTAGTAGTGATAATTTCCTACATGGGTTACTCCCTACCTAAGTGCACATGCAATGATTCAACATAAACACATTCAAGCAATTCATATATGATTCTACTCAAATGTTTACATGATATGGATGAGAATGCGACTCACCCTTTCCCACTTCTCGAGCCCTCACTGACTCCCTCACTCATGCCTAAGCCAAATGTGAGAAAAACATTGTTTTCAAAACAAAGGTTTTTAATTTTGAAAACTATCATACCGAGTTTAGTAAATATATTGGACTACCGTCGAAGCGAAGATTGATGGATAATTTTTAAAGCAGTCATGGGTGACCTCAGAGATGGCTGTTGGACCACTCTCAAGGCAATTCTTGGAGGAATCTTCCCTTGAAATTCCTTTCCACAACCATTTTCCATTTTTTTCTTTACGTACCATACTCACACCTAATTTTATAGGTTGCCCCGGTGCATATGAAATGCACTATGTCATTTCCATGCAACACATGCTAATATATCTCAATCATACATATGTTAGCAAAAATTAACTCACATGCATCTTGTCATTCAATTCATAACAATGACATCTAAATTAAGCTCCACGTAGGCTAATAACAATCAATTCAATGGCTTACGCAATTATATTTTATATAATTGAACATCATGTTAATACATCATACAACATACATTAACATATCATACTCACAACATAAATGTTATTCCTACAAGAAATAACACACAACAGGTCACAATCTTGGACTATCCGGCCCGAATTTACCCTGACCCCTTCACGATCATGAACCAGTTTGGTTCCCGATCATCCATATAACATGTGAGCAACCAAAAACCTAAAAACTTTCAGTTTCAGTTCAAAAGCTAATCCCTACATACAAAACCTACAACGGAGTCTACAACATGCCATGCAATGGTCATGTTAAAACACGCTATTCCTTTGATACAACTAAACAGCACACTGCACCGGTGCAAACATTGATTAAAGCAAGGTTATGATCACCGACTGCCCTCCACAAGCATCTATCTGGAATCTTGACTCAATGACCTTTCCACGGAGTCTAAGAAAACCCGAATCGGAGTTTAGACGAAGAAGTTATGACCTTCAGAGTTAGGCCACACATGACTAAACGACCTTACGGCTAGCCACCTTACCTACAGAACACCCCTTTTCGGCCAGCTCCAGAACCCACTACCCTCCAAAGGCATTGTTTGGAAGCGAAGCTCAATGGGCTTTCCATGGAGTCTAGAAAGCAAATCGGAATTCGGACGGAAGAATTTATGACCTTCGAGTTCAGGGTCACACATGACTATTGTGCCTTACGGGACAGCCTACCTTACTTGCCTGAACGCCCCTTTCCGGAAAGATCCGGAACCCACTACCCTTCAAAGGCATCCAGATGGAAACTTGACTAAATGGGCTTTCCATAGAGTCCAAGAACACCCGAATCGGAATTTGGATGAAGAAGTTATGGCTTAGCCAGTTGAAGTCACACATATTAAGTTGCCTTACGGACGACCTACCTTGCCTCCCGAACTCCACTTTTAGGTAGTCTCGATACTTATTTACCTCAAAGGTAGCTGGATGGAAACTTGACTCGATGGGCTTTCCATAGAGTCGAGAATACGAATAGAAATTCGGACCCAGAGAAGTATGGCTTTTCAGAAGTTGGAGGTCACAAATGAATAGGCTGCCTTACCCGGACAGCCTACCTTACTTTCCCTAACGCCACTTTCTGGTCGGCTTAGACACCCACTACACTCCAAAGGCATCCAGACGGAAAATTGACTCAATGGGCTTTCCATAGAGTCCAAGAACACCCAAATCGGAATTCGGACAAAGAAGTTATGACCTTTCAAAGTTGGAGGTCACACATGACTAAGCGCCTTACAGATGACCTACCTTACTTGCGGCAGCTATTTTCTGTGGCTCAAACTTTTAATTCCTCAAAGGCATCTGGATGGAAACTTGACTCAATGGGCTTTCCATAGAGTCCAAGAACATAAATCGAGGTCGATTGAAAAGTTATGGCCTTAGAAATACATGACTGTTGCCTTACCGGACAGCCTACCTTATACTAGTGCCCTTTCTGGCCTGCTCCGACACTTACTACCCTCAAAGGCATCCCGGATGGAAACTTGACTCGATGGAACTCCATAGGAGTCCAGAACACCTGAATTGGAATTTGGACGAAGAAGTTATGACCTTCCGAAGTTGTAGGTCACACATGAATCGGCAGTCTTACCCAGCTAGCCTACCCAACCAACACTAACCGGCTGGCACTAACCGGCCCGATTGCCCAATGTCCTCCACAGGGACATGGATGAAATCTTGACTCAATGGGCTTTCCATAGAGTCAAAGAACATCTGAATCAGAGTTTGGGCGAAAGTTGCAAACACGAGGTTGGAGGTCATGTGCTTGACCCTCAGCGGACGGACCCAGTAAGGTGAACACAGGCTAGTGAGACCATTCCGAAATTGAGCAGTGAATTGAACCGGTGAACTGGCCACTTCCACTAGGCTGTGAGTAAATGGGCCAATAGCTTGGATTTCTGAGAGGTCCGATTTGAGAAATTCAAGCCTAACATCAAGTTCATGATGTGGCTACGATTAATCACTGAAGGACTCCTTTGCGAAAATCCCTTTATTTACTACCACAAAAAACCAATTCAATGTCCAGGTTAATGTGTACTACCACAATATAGCTTCCTATGGTTCAAAACACAAACATTCCCTTAGGAAGACAATAACACCTTCACATTTATTTTAACTCACAGCACATAAAATGGCACACATAAGGACAATTACTTAAGTCATGTCAGTCCTCAGTTTGTCAGTAAGCAGTCCAGAAATCTACAGCACCTTTGTCCCAAAAAGTCTTGGAGCGATTCTACGGCACTCACGACCTCATACAACCCAAAGCCCATTTGAATGACCCTTAAGCAAGTTAAACCAGAGAGGAAGAAAACCCTACCTCTTGGAGTTTTTCAAAACTCCCCTGACTACCCAGTCTCACATCTCACGAAGCTCTTGCGGTGAGGATGAAATCTTCCTCTTGCTCTGCTTGAAACCACCGGTCCGATCGTCGGGAAATTTAGAGAGAAGGTGGAGTCTCCCAAAACTCTCTTTCTTCTCTTTCTTTCTGCTCTTTTCTTTCTCCCATCCAACTGTTTGGTCAAAAATGGGCGAGCATCCTCTCACTTGCCATTTGTCAATTTTCATTGCCTCTTAAGATTTCCCCTTATCCTCTCATCCATCTACCATGGATTTCCCTCAAATGACATGATGCCACATGTCACCTATATTATGCCCAGGCTCATTGTTTGACTTGCTCACATCTTGACACATTTTTCATCTTGAGCCACTCTAATGCGCGAGTGTCCCACCTTTACTCTCGGTGCCTTGAAAAGCGTGAAATTAGGCTATCTCAGATTAGGCAAAATTGGCGTGATAGCTAGATTTCGTGAGACGATTCCAACGGTGAAGCCCGTTTTGTCATCCGTGATCAAAAAATTTTATTTTGGATTTTGACCGAAATTACCATTTTACCATTTTTCAGAAAATTCGAATTTTCCCGGGTTTTACATTTGCAACCCAAATAAACACACAGGATTTGATAAATTAAAATAAATATCGGAGGGTTGTCCAATGGGTTAAGTCATTGGGTGAAATACTAATAATTGGTTTTAAATGCAACATTGCATGTGTGAAGTCGGTCGAAATGGGGTTTATATGGGCATGAGGAGTCGTCTCATGAATGACATGAAACTATTCTATATAGGATTAGATTTTCTTTATGGAATGTGGTTTGATGTATGTATGCCATTGCATGTGCATTTAGGTGGGGAGTAGCCTTTGTAGAATAATTTTTCTATTAGGCATTGCTCACCCCGTCATGAGACCCCCTTTCAGGTACAGGGGGTGGACAGGGAGACGACGGTTCGACGAGGTCGTGATTATAAAGGAGGCCGATGTGTGGCCTTGATATTTCCTTTGTAAAAAGTATTTTCTATTAAAGAATTGTAACTAAATTCTTTTGGCACTATTTTCTAAATAGTCGGGTATGTAATTATGGTAAGAGGGTCGTGATCGGACTCTTACGGATTGTAATTAAGCGTTTTATTTTCATATTTTAGATTTAAATGTGAATGAATGGGTCTCAGTAAAGGGATGTATATTGGGGATATGGACATATGGACTTTGTGGGGTCAATACTACTTTTATTGTGGCCTTGGATGGGTTAAGATTATATTGTTATATAGGTTGTATGTTGGGTATAGCTCCTCGATCAAAGGGGACTCTACCCGATTTTTGTGAAAATATGGATCCGTCGTGGGGGCGCCACGGTGTGGTATGAGGTCATCAAAATCCGTAGGAATTCCGTGCGTTGTGAGTTATCCAGCGGGACTCCGGATTTGGGGAATCACATTAGCTTATTATTTGTTCAAGTTTCCTATATCAAATCTCAAGATTGTATCTTAAAAATCTTGTAAGTTTCATATTTCTAAATACTATACTATTATTCCAAATATTGTACTTTTATATTTCAAAGAAAGTTTCATATTTTCAAATATTTGTTATATATTTTGAATTGTTTATGAAATCAAATGTTATTTATATTGTTCATAAAAAAATTTTGAAAATCAAAATCCCCTAAAGCAAATATATGATCAACTTCTAGGATTTGAATCAACAACTTTGCTTCCTTTGTATGATAAACGGGAGTAGAAGAGCTTGGAATGGAGGGTTTGCGTATTTTACCCAAAACTTCAAAGCGGTTTGGAGTGTGAGCAGGTCTTTGGCATGACATAAGACTCTTTGGTATGAGTTTGGACGGAGTTTTGCTCATTTTACTTTTAAAATTCAGTGAAAATCGAGGTAAAAGCATTTGAAAGATCCTTTTATAAATTACATTTCAAAATAAAAAACAGATAAAATAGCTTGTCATTGGGCAAAAATCTGTTTAGAAACAAGATTTTGAAATTTTTTTTTGCAAAATTTCTTTGCCACTTTTACAATCAACACGTAAAAGAAATTTTTTGTTAAAAATATCACTTTGAAATTTTTGTATATAATTGAAAAAGGATGATTAATGGACTTTTTTTGTTGTTTTAAACAAATTATTCTTTTTATTATCATTTGAAGTAATGTATAAATATGCATGGATTCCACGTTTAATTTTTTAGCATAAACAAATAGATTAATAGTGAATATCTATGTTGTCCAAAAAAAAAATATAGTGAACTATCTGAAAACCTTAAATGACTATGCACTCAAATAATGAATTAGATAGTAAAACAAGTTAATTTAATAAGATCTATGAATAGTGATCTTGGATCTACCACTAATAACAAAATATTGAGTGTTAATAATTTTGAAATACTAAAAATAATGAATAAGGAGTATGACTTTCAAAAATGATTTTTACACATTTCCAATAAATATCTCAATCAGAAACTTGAAATACTTTTAATCTATTTTTATATCTGTTTCATAATTTTAAAATTTTGAAATATTCCTTTTATTCTAGGAAAATTAATTTTAAACAATGAAAATTGAAATGTAAGAGGAAAATTCCATTTCATTTACGGTGGATATGACAAGTAAAAACGAGGCTGTTGTCCACATATACAGCAACTTTGAAGCCTCGTGTTTTTTACTTTCATTTTTTAAATCTAATTTCATATTTGATTACTTTAAAAAAAATATTTGTTTATTTTTTTTTATTTTACAATTTCACAGCCCTAATAAAGGAAGGAGCCAACCCTCACATTGAGATGCTTGTAATAAAATATGTTGATTAATAAAAATAGAATCTATTGTGAGCATTATTTTCTTTTGAGCTTTCACAAATTTGCTTTACTAGAATTTCTAGTGACTATTTTTTCAATCATTATGACACCATTTCTTAGTGGCTTACTTTGTCTAATATTATTATACCTTCCTGCCCTCAAGTTGTATAATCCAACTTTATTTTCTAAATTCAGTTGAGTAAATTGAGATAACACAAATATGATTAAAACCCCATTAGATCAAATTGAAATATTGAATAAGAAAAATACCAAGACAATAAAAAAAAAAAAAAGAAAGATAAAGTCATATATTTTTCTCTAAAAATAAAAACATGATACCTGTGTTTTTCCTTTCAAAACTCAGTTTCAAACCTGAAGTGAAGATATACAGAAATTAATATTATTATATGAAATGATACTGGAGTTTAGGTTCAGTTGTTTTCAACCTTAAGCCCATCCAAGTGAGTTGAATTTTTTTTCTTTTCCTTCAATTGAGTTGATGTTAAAAACAAATTTACTCAATCCTATCATATAAAATTGGATTCCACCATCCCACCCAATTTTTCTTTTTTTGTAAGTTGGTTTCCCAATTTATTTTAAAGTTTCAATATCAATAAAAGCGTAAAACTAAGAGATAATTGCGCGTGAAGTAGCAATTACTAACTCAGAACATAGACATTTTTAGACAAGTAATAGGCATATCATTGTTTTATTTTTATTTTTTTTCCAAAACTAGATTTTAGTCAACAAGATCAAATTGAACTTGAATAGATGTGCTGTAGATTTTTTTAAACATCCGATTTTGAAGTAACTAATTTTTCAGAAGCAATTATGATTCAGTTATAGTACATTGTATTTATATAATTAATTAAATTTCCTCCTATGGTATAATATATGTTCTTTGAATATTAATTAGGACTTCCAATTGAAAGGTAGTTGAATTGAAAATATACATATTCGCACTTCTTATTTATAAGTTGATCAATGATTCATTTTCTTTACATGATAATACCTAGATCATATAAATGGGTGATTTAATTGAAAGACCTTTTGAAATCCTAATTTTGGAGATTTGATCCTTCATTAATTTTATTTATAGTTTTGATAAAAATATCCTTGTTTGTACAAAAATAACCCTTTTTAAGAGATATATACATAGATGAAATAAGAAAGGTAATTTTTGTCCAAAGTAGGTTATTTCAAAGAAAGATGCATAAGAAAAAATGTCATATTCATGAATTAAGTAATTAACTTCAATAATATTTAAAATAAATAACTTAAGTGTGTATTTATTAAAAATATACAATATTAAGTACAACTCATTACTGAGTTTAATTTGACTTTACAACAAAATGTTGAATTGGCAAGCTGTTCATATTAAATAATAGCAAATATGGTAAGCAATGTAGCGATTTAACAATAATTAAATATTCAAGTGAAATCACAACACGATGAGCATTATGGATGCAAGTGGGGCTGCTGGCAAGGTAGCAAGACATCTGAGGCCAGAGACTTGACAAAGGGTGTGTATGACCAACGAGAAATAGAAACTCTTGTAAATATATGGAGATATAACGAAATATCAAGACTTATTAGTATATGATATTCACATTTTTTTCTCGAAATTTTGACCAATTTAATATGTGTCTGAGTCTTTTCAACCACTTCAACATCCAATATGAAAATTAACTATGCCAATATTTTTATCCTTGAGAAAAACTATGCATATGATATTTGTAGTTATGCTAAGTTATCAAACCTATCTTAATTTCCTCCAATATAATATTTCTTAGAATGTAAATTACAATATTAAGTGAAACTAAATGAATCAAAAACCTCTTAATATGTTATATATGAATTAAACTAACGAGTTTCATGATATTTATAGCTTCAATAAATAAATATCTCCATGATCATACATTATATGTGGTTGTACTTAATTTCGAGTGTTGTTACATTCCTATACCTTTATAAACTTATATGTGTATTGTGTATATATACTATATATACCATATATATATATATATATATATATATATATATATATATATATATATATATATATAAATTAGATAAAAGAAATATATAGGCATGGGATGGATGTGCTTGAAGCATGCATCCATGCTTTCTCTAACTAGTGATTATTGCATCCATATGAGATATAAAACATGAAGAACTCACTCCCCTATGGTTGTTTTGGTTAACTTATTAAGTCTCATCACTCCTCCATGAGACTTAATAAGTTCTAAACATATATTAACCACCAAGCCACCAAAATTACCATTTTTTTAAGAGAAAAATAATTTCATTGATTCAAACCAGCAATATATCGATAGAAACATAAAATCAAAATTGCTAAAAACCATAAAGGATGTGATCAAAAATGAAACCACACTGTTTTCATATCTCACCAAGATCATCAATTTGGGAACAGAGTACCAGTCCTTTATACAACCAAGAAGAAACATCTAGAAGCAAAACAAAGAAAATGACCAAGCGATGCTACTTGAGTACACTTACACACACTACATCATGTGAAGGGCTGCGTGTGGTACAAACATATCATGTAAACTAATGATATATTCCACATCCCCCTCAAGATGGAGCAGGTTGCTAAACATCAACCAACCCAGCTTGGAAAGCGTGTGATGAAAGAGAGGACTACAGAGGGACTTGGTAAAAATGTCGGCAAGCTAGAAAGCAAAAGACACATGCCGAGGAATAAGGAAACCAGCTTTGAGCTTCTCATGGACAAGATGGCAATCAATCTCTAAGTGCTTAGTGCGCTCATGAAAAACTGGATTATTACCAATATGTAATGCAGCTTGGTTGTCACACCATAAAGGAATCAGAAGATGAAGGGATACCAAAAACTCTTGTAGAATGGAAGCACACCACTGAAGCTCACAAGAGGTAGTAGCCATGCTTCGATACTCAAAGTCTGCCGAAGAACAGGAAATGGTATGTTGCTTCTTTGTACTCCAAGAAATTAGCGTAGAACCAAGAAAAATGCAATAGCCAATAAGCGACCGTCGCGAGTCAGGGCACAAAGCCCAGTTAGCATCAGAGAAAGCCTCAAGCCAAAGAGAATTGGAAGTAGGAAAAAAAAGGCCCTTGGATGGAGATCCTTTAAGATACTTCAAGAGATGAAGAGCAGCCTCCCAATGGGGTTGGCGAGGAGAGCCAACAAACTGACTAGGAAGTTTCACACTATAAGTGATATCTAGGCGTGTAAAGTTTAGATAAAGCAAGCGACCAACAAGACGATGAAAGAGAGCAAGATCACCAAGCGAGGTACCATGATCAACAGTGAGTTTAAGGCTTTTGAGCAAGGGCGTAGTGACAGATTTTTTCTTCAGAAAGGCCATCATTAGAGACAATATCCAATATATATTTGAGCTGGTTAAGGTAGGTCCCATGAGGGTTCCGAGAAATTTCAATGCCTAGGAAGTATTTGGCATAGTCTAAATCCTTTATAGTGAAAGTAGAATGAAGAAAATGTTTGGCTTGAAGAATATGAGCTTCATTAGTTCCAGTCAATAAATCATTGATGAGCTTAAAAGTCATCTATTTTTAGTCCATTTTTCTGATCTATTTTTATCTAAACAAGACTTATTTATGTGCAGAATTATGGAATAACTAACCAAATTGTTAAATGGCGGGGAATTCAAGAAGAAAATTTTTGCGAAAAGAAGCCAGTTGGATGGCGTTAATGAGATAGTCATTTGAAGCAAGTTCTTGCGAGAAAAGGCGCACAAAGATGAAGGAACTTGATGTCGTGAAGCTTTGGCAGCAATCAAAATGCATATCCAAGTTGCAGCAGTAAAGCTCCAGTCGGAAACGAAGCTTACTTGAAACGGCGGTGAGAGTTAAAGCTCAGTGAAGAAGCGGAAATGAAGAAGAAAGAAGACTTCGTAATACAGCGACATACGGGCCATTGTCGTGACATCAACAATGAATTACTTGTGATGCTTTGACATCAGCGTGCAAAGAAAAAGAAGTCCGCAGCCAGATCGGCTAAAGAGAAGGTCATGACATCGGGGAAAGTGAAGAGGGAAATAAGCAGGCGGTCGCGGCGGGGAATCACGAGATAAGCGGTGAGGGTTAACGAAGCTAAGGGGAATGATGTCGCGACAACGCGTGATGTCGCGACAGAAGGGTTGGTCATCAGCGACTGGGATGGAAGTCGCCCGACAGAGAGAATCGCAAGCTATGAGCTGGTGAGATGAAGCTGAGGTAACTCAAGTTGTTGTCGCGACAGAGGACTGAAGTCGCGACATCAGTAGCGACCAGTTGAAACCTGCAAGGGCATAAATTGATGTCGCGACAAGGGATTGATGTCGCGACAATAGGAACCATCAAGTAAAGACTACAGAGCCATAAGCTGATGTCGCGACAAGAGATTGTTGTCGCAACAATAGGAACCATCAAGTAAAGACTGCAGAGCCATAAGGCGATGTGCGACAAAGATTGTGTCAGCGACATCGAACAATCAGTGGAAGCTTGCTTAAGTTCCTTAAGCTAAATGTCCGCGACAAGTTGAAGTCGACGGAAACAGCAGTGAAGCTGCGAAGGCATAAAGTGATATCGCGACAAAGAGATTGATGTCGCGACATCATGAACTTTTCCGATTAAAGAGCATAGACTTAAGTTGATGTCGCGGCGTGGTCGATGTCGCGACATGGATGTCAGCGACAAGGATTTGAGGTCGCGACTTGAACAGTAACGGGCGGTCCACTTGAAATCCATAACCCGAATCGTTGGGATTAGGGCCCGAGAAAACCACATCATCTGTGATTGCAGGAAGAGGAGCGACTTAGGCGGTGACACGAGACGAAGTGCAGGGCTGAAGGCTCATTTCTTTATTTTCTTTTAGTTTTCTTTTTCTTTTCTTTTCTTTTTCTTCAATGTTAATAGTTAGAGATTAGATTAGATTTATCTCGTTTTATTTTTCGTTTTCTTTCTGAATGCAGGTGTTGTCGATTTTGACGGCGAATGCGAATTTTATTCTTTCAAATTACTACTTGGAATGTTTGAAGATTGAGACAAATTTACGGAATTCAACTCTTGATTTAATTGCAGTTATTCTTATGATGGAGGAATGTTGTAGCGTGTAATTCGATGAGTGAAATCCGGCTTTCCATTAAGTGAATGCTATAGTGAAATTATCTTTCACCGTGATCGTTTCAATGACTTTTGAATTTCAGTTTATGAATTTACTTATGGTGTTGGGTTTACTGTTTTTGATCTGAATATCAGTTTCTTATACCCGTTATAAGATTTGTCTCATTGCTCTGATTTCAAGGAGGCCCTCTGAGTGACACAGAGAAGGCATTCCTGAGAGTTATGAACAATTGCTTGAAGGTATATTAACCTGCTATTTGAGATCTAATGAGCTTTGCAAGTTTACTTCGATAAATCTCTTCTCACTTGAAATCAAGAAAGAGTTGAATGAGTTATCAATTTAAACAAGCAGAGAGTTCACCTCAATTCGAATAGTGAGGCCAATCCAGAGTGTTAGGCGAGATCTAATCAAGGAGAGGTGATCTATTCTAATTTTGAAGAGCATCCTAGAAGTTATATATCACTTGCTGACCGATAACTTGGGGCGGTTGAGTCCATAAAATGGGTATGAAGTATTCGCGAAAGAAAATACTGATTAAGAAATCCCCTTTTAAAAGTAGTTATTTAATTTCTGTCTTGAGAGAATCGGGGAAAATTAGATAATGAAATGTGGAGTTTGGAGAGATCGGTGTCTTGCTAAACACCTTGGACGAGTTTTAAAACTTTGAAATATTGAAGTTTTATCGGTATTAGCTACGAGGAATTGGTACTTCACTATAGTAGTACATGATGTGTCCTCACGAAGATAATTATTGATGTCCATTTATTTTATTAACTATTCTTTATTCTTTATATTCCGGTTTATTTGATTGTTTCATTATTTTACTCGTGAGTATAATTTCCAGCTATGTAAAATTTGGACCACTAATATCACTTATTGGTCCCGGAAATAGTACGGAGCTTGAGTAGTTAGAGTAGTTTAAAATTCTTAAAGATCTTGTGGATCGATATGCGGACTTATATCCATTGTATTACTTGTCGAGCTGTGCACTTGCAGTATATCAGGCCAAAACCAAAATTGAAAATGATTAACTCAAGGAGACTTTTGAATTTTCGACAAGTTTTACGGTGCGGAGTTTAGGGATTAGATAATAGTCCTTTAGTAATTGTGCAACTAAATTTGTATATGCGTTTTGATGCGAGGTCATCAAGTTTTATGGGCGCCGTTCTTAGGGATGAAAGAATTTGATAGATTAATATTCGGATGAAAGAAGGAAATACTAATTTGGACATTTAAAGAAAAGAACAAAAATAGTTTTTCAAGCGGTGGTTCATTTGACTACTAACCTCTGACAAACCACCATTGAATATATTTGTTGTTTTGACTAATCCTATTAATGGGAGTGTTTTGCTGCAAAAAACTTTGATGCATAGGAAATGGCTTGATCGATTCGTGATTTTGAATTGAAAACATACGACGAGAAAGACAAGGAAGCGGAAAACACAACCATGGCCGGATGAAGACAGGGATCGGCGGGGACACGGGATGGCAGCCCGAAGACCTCCGATCGCGATACCATGGAGGAATTTTGAGAAGCCTATCATTCGAGGATGAATACTAAACAATCGAACTGACTCTTCATCAGTATTTGATAAACCAATACTAAATACAGTAGTAAATAACACTGATTACTGACATTATAAGAGATTAACGATATTTGGAATTTCAGGATGTAACTCTGATAAAGTTTGAATGGGGGACCAGAGTCATTAATTTATGTTCCTCTCTAGGTCAAGCTGTTATGAACAAATCTTTCACCCTTAGCCTGTTGATATGGGAGGAGGCTGATAGAGAGATTCTGTTGGGGATTCTTTATCACTCACCTCGAAAGGAGGAGGGAAATCATTGTTTTTAATTAGGGAAGATGAGAGCTATAGCAATGGCTGGGAAAGATTCAAGCGGTTCTTGAGAAGATGCCTATGCATGGAATTGTCGAAGACCCCGAGATGGACATCGTGTATCATGCTCTGAATAGTATCAGGGAATCATTGATGCTTCATGTTGTGGAGCATTGACGTAAAGTCTTGAGAGGCTAAAGATCTGATAGAGGACCTGGCAAAATGCAATATGAGAACTCCTTCTGAGTCTTCAAAAGGGAGCAGCAGAGGAAAAGGGATCATGGAGCTGAGCAAGATGAATGCTATGGAAGCAAAGTTGGATGCTATTATGCATCGAATGGACAAACAAGAAAGGAGGCTGCACACTGTCCATGAAGTAGGAGCAGTTGAAAAAGAGTTGTTAAGAGGAAGTGCTGAGAAAGCTAATGAAGAACAGTTCTATGATGCTGAGGAGGTAAAATACTTAGGTGAGCAGAGAAGTTACCATTTCAAACCCAATCCTAACCTGCCAGCACATTATCACCCAGCACTCAGGAACCATGAGAATTTCTCATATGGTGGAGGGGCTTCTCAAGGCCCAAGGCAGGGACAGAACCCTCAACAAGGGTATCAACAGCCACCAAGGTTCCAGCAGCAGCAGCAAGGAAATGAACACATAAATGAATATCAGGGTCAGAGGAGGGCCCAATCTTTTGAAGAACAGATGCTGCATTTCATGGGGGATAATAAGAAGCTGTTGAACCTCCATGAACAAAAGTTTGCAGAGTTGGAAGCAACTGCTACCAATTCTCAAATTTTTCAGACCACCACAAATGCATCCTTGAAGAACCTGGAGACACAAGTAGGGCAGCTTGCCCTAACCCTGCAAATCCAGGAGAAAGATGCCTTCCCAAGTGACACAAAGAAAATCAGACTACGTAGGTACATGCGGTGAAGTGGGAAGGAAATAGAAAAGATGAAAGAAAAGATAGCTGACAACAAGAAGGAGCAAAACCGAGGAAGGGAAAGTGCTGGAGAAAGAAAGAAGGTAGAAGGGAAGAACATCGAGGATCTAGACTTGCGGGTCCCATTTCACCAGGGGATTTGCGAGGAAATCGAGATGGGAAGCGGAGTTTGCAAAGTTTTGAAAACTTTCCGGAAAATTTGGAGATGGTATGCCTTTTTAAAGTGGTAGCTTCGGATGCCACTCTTGTGCCAAGAATTTGAAGGACATGCGGGCAAGAAAAGAAAAAATAGTAGAGGAAGGAATAGTGAATCTCACCAGCCACTGCGGTCACGTGTCGAGAAAAAGAATTGCGAGAAAAGATGAAGGACCCGGGGCTTTACAATTCCTTGCATCATTGAATTGAATTCGAGGAAGCTCTGCGTGACTCGGGAGCTAGTATCCAATGATGCCTCTTTTCTGTTGCCAGAAACTAAGTTTAGGGGAGGTTGTTCCTGCTGTTACTCTTGAATGGCGAGACGGATCGATGGTGAAACCCTAAAGAGTCTTAGAAAGATGTGCTGGTCAGCTGTTGGGAAATTTGTTTTCGGTAGACTTCATCATTACGGACATGGAAGAAGATTCACAAGTACCCTGCTCTTTGGGAAGACCATTCCTAACTCTTGGGTGCTTTCCCGATTGACATGCGAGTTCTTACCTTGAGGGTTGGAAAGGCTGCTTTGCTTTTAGCAATCAAAAGTATACCGTATAGACGAGAGACAAGGAAAGTTGCAATGCTTGAATTTTATCTATACTTCAACCCTGATGTGCTGTGGTGTAATACTCGGTTTTATCAATGAAAAGAGAT
Organism: Tetrastigma voinierianum; assembly: GCA_016808115.1. NCBI lineage: Eukaryota > Viridiplantae > Streptophyta > Magnoliopsida > Vitales > Vitaceae > Tetrastigma > Tetrastigma voinierianum. Next base: position 101,751 of record JAEQBH010001595.1, read on the forward strand.
GAATTCCCAGTATAAAGAAGATATGCATTACGAGATTTCCAAACGATTTTCATTCTTTAGAAACTATGATGAGCTTGAAGCAAAACAGAAAAGACAATGGGGAAAATATTGAAAATGAGGAAATTCATCAAGAAACCAGTGCAGAAGGACTAGTTTTGAAAGAGTTGCCATGCCATTTAAAGTATGCTTACTTAGAATTACCAAAGAAAAAACGATGATCATTTCGACGAGACTTCGGTGATGCGATGAACAAAGATTCTTGAAAATATTAGAAGCATAAGGAATCGCTAGCTTGGCGTTATTGAAACGAAATTCAGTCCATCAATTTGCATGCATAAGATTACGCTGAAGGAGCTTCAAAACCATCACGCCAGAACACCAAAAGGTGGCGAATCAGTGATGAAGGAAGTAGTCGAAAGGAGAATTTTCAATTCTTTGAATCTTTGGTTTTTATCTCTATGTCATTTAGACAGTACTTGGGTGAGCACAGTTATGTGGTTTCCAAAGAAAGGGGTTCTTGTGATCATAAATGAAAAAATGAATTACATTCCAACAAGAGCGTGGCCAGATGGAGGTATGTATTGATTACGGGAAGTTGAATTCAGCTGACAGAAAAGATCATTTCCACTTTGCCTTTCATTGATCGGATGTTGGACGAGTTAAGCGGGACACCTCACTTTTGTTTTGGATGGAGTACTTAGGATCTGTCAGTTGCTATTACTTTGAGGATCAGAGAAGACACATTCACATGCTATGGTACCTTTGCCTTCGGAGAAAGGATGCCATTTGGGCTATGTAATGCTCAGTACATTTAGTGTATGATGTCTATGTTCTCAGATTTGGTTGAAGAAGTGATGGGAATTTTCATGGATGACTTCAGCGTGTATGGATCGGCTTTGATCAATGTTTGAGCAATGCGAAACTTGAGTACTTCAAAATGCAAGACAAGCAGTTAGAATTGGGAAAAATGTCTCATTTATGGTGATGAAGGTATTGTTCTTGGACTTAAAATTTCTGCTACTGGACTAGAAGTGGACCAATCCAAGGTATCCATTATCAAAACTCTTGCACCACCTACCACAGTAAAAGGAGAAAGAAGCTTCTTGGGGCATGCTTTCGTTTCTGGGAGAGATTCATCGAGGCTTTTTTCAAAAAAAATAGCGAGACCACTATACTTGATTCTTGGGAAAAGATACAAGGTTGATTTGATGACTCCTGCAAGGATGCTGAAGAAATCAAAATCAGTTAGTACAAGCACCTATAATGCATTTGCACGAATGGGATCGATTTGAAATAATGTGTGATGCAATTGATTTTGCCATAGGAATTTGTGTTGGGGCAAGAAAAGAAAGTATTCGGGACCATATACTATGCTAGTAAGACCTTGATGAGCGCAGAGAGAACTTCACTCAACAACTGAAAGGAGATGCTATCTAGTATTTGTGAAAATTTAGGCAATACATTTTAGGATCCCATGTGGTAAATTCACGCGATCATGCGACAATCAAATGCTTGATGTCAAAAGGAAGCTAAGCAAGATTGATAAGGTGGGTCTTCTTCAATTACGGGAGTTTGATTTGGAAATCAAGGATAAAAGGGATGTGACAATGTGATAGGCGATCACTTGTCAAGAGTAGAAAAAATGAGTGATGAAGAAGAAAATGTGATGTTAACAGAGGGAGCTTCCCATATGAGCAATTGTTTAAGGTTTCCTTCAGCTTCCATGGCTATCTTTGATATTGTGAATTATACGGTTTATTGGGGTAATGCCTTGAGGTCGACTACCTTGAAGAGGAAGCTCAGGCGACCGCGGAGGTATTATATTTGGGATGACCATTATTATTCAAAGAGGTGCTGACATGATAATAGAAGATATTACCCGAGAGAAAGTGAACAAGGCAACATTTTAAATGAATGCCATGCATCATACATATGGGGACATTTTACGGAGAAAGAAACATTTCGCAGATACTCAATCGAGTTTTATGGCCCGCTATCTTCGAGAGATTGTCTTGAGTGGGTTAAATTGTGATAGATGCCAAAAAAGATTGGAAATATCGGCGCGGGAATGAAAATGCCTCAGTATATTATGGTGATACAATTTTTTGATGTATGTGGAATAGATTTTATGGGACCTTTCATATCATTTGGAAACTTATACATACGCTGGCAGTGAATTACGTTTCAAATGGGTGAAGCTTGATGGCAATCGAAGGAATGATGCTAATACGAGTTGTGAGTTTCTTACAAAAAGAATATTTGAAACGGTTGAAAACCCCGGAACTATGCGCTAGTGATGGGGAGCCCACTTGCAAACAAAATATTTGCAAAACTCATGGCTTGAGTATGGGATCAAGCATGTAATGAGTTTGGCTTATCATCCCAGAGACGATGGACAAGCAAAAATTTCCAACGAGGAGATCAAAGAATACTTGAAAAGACGGTGAACTCAAGCGGGGGAAGGATTGGTCTTCAGAAATTTGGATGATGCACTTTGGGCTTAAAATTTGCATCTGAAACCCCTAATTGGAATGTCCCCACGAGTTATTTTGGCAAACCATGTCATCTACCTCTTGAATTGGAATACAAGGCAATGTGGGCATCAGTTGCTTGTTTAAAGTGCAAGGAAAAGATTGCTCAGTAATGCGAGCTGAGGTGAAATGAAGCCTATGGCAATCTTGAATATACAAGACATGACAACAAACAAATGGCATGATCAGAGAATTTTGAGAAAAGAGTTTGAGCAGGGGAACCGAGGTTCCTGTTGTTTTTTAATTCCTAGGCGAAATTGTTTCTAGGGAAATTAAAATCCAAATGGAGTGGGCCATACGGTGGTGTCCGTACCCACATTGGGCCGAGTGACACTTGGGGCGATGGGGAGGAATTCAAGGTCGATGGACGGAGGTTAAGCATTATCTAGAAACGAGGGAAGGAGGAAATGAAGAACTCCAAGCGGTTCTTAAGGAAAAGAAGAAGTACCACAGCAGCAAGTCAAGATAAGGATAAGCCCGAGCAGGTAATGGGAGGTAACCCATAGGATTTAATTTACGATTTTTAAGTTTTGAAAATATTTTCTTTTAGTTCTTGAAAATTAGGTGATTTGTTTTTATAAGGATAGATTTAATTTTAGAAATCAATTGTAGTTTAATTAGATTTTCTTGAATATTGCGGTGGAAAGCCTGCGAGGTTTAAAGAACATGAATGGCAAGCGACCTACGGGAACAATTCCGACAACTTGCGGAGAAGTCACAACATGAGAAAAGGGTTTCCTTCTCCATGGCTTAGTGCAGCGATATACTTGATTGATTGTTAAATCTTTGATTGGAGATGCACGAAGAGATGTCTAAGGGTTAGGAACAATAAGAAATTGAGTTCTTGAAGATCATTGAGTTAAGGAGCTTGATCGCTGACGAGAGAAAGGTTATGTCGTGACATAAATGATGTCGCGACAAAACATTGATGTCGTGACTTTTGTTTTTTGAAAAAGGGCAATTTGAGTATTGGATGGAAGAAGGTATATGTTGCGACACCCTTTGTGAAGTCGCAGCCAGGAGAATTAAGTTTCAAAATGAAAAAAAATGATGTCGCAACAACTGACAAGGTAGAAATAGGTAGAATAAGCAGGAATAAAAGGATGTCGCAACATGATAGTAAAAGCGATTTCTAAAATCCAGCTGATGTCGACAAACTTAGCATGTCGCGACATAAAAGAGTTTTTAATGCCATTAACTCCTTAAAGCCCTAAATTCAATGATCTCGAATAAAAGGCGAAATTGGAAGTCGCGCGTGTTTTAATGAAGCGATAAAGTAGCCCGCAAACATTGATTGGTGCAAGCTGTTGGAAACTTTATCATTCCTCAACCACATGTTACCTTCTTCACTCCTTACGAATCTCGACCTAAAAACCTAGCTTTTAAACCTTTTGAAAAGCTTTTCTTAGATTTCAATGGCGAAATTCCCTTTAGTCCACTAACCTAGAAGCGAGATTATGAGAGACATGAACAACGAAGAAGAAACTGCGTCAAGGCGAACACTTAGACAGAGATCGTCGGAAGAGGAAACAATCGGGAAGATGCCATCGAAACACGAAACTCGGCAAACTCGAAAGAGCATAAAAGGAAGGAAGGTGAGAGAAGAAGAAGAAGTAGAAGATTTCGTGTCGGGGCCAGCGTACTCCAGTGGAAAAAATATTATGCTAACAAGGGGTTTTGTCACGAGAGAGAGATTCAAAATCTGTTACTCCTTTCAAGGAGATGAAATAGAAGCGAGAGAGAGGGTGGGAGAGTCTGCGCACACAAATCGGGGTATCTGACCTTTGGTAAGAGGTTTTATTCAATTTGGTAGGAAGAAGAGGAAGGATGGAGCGGTTTTGTTAAGTGGGTTTCATGTAAAGCTAAAAGGCCATCAGGCCTGCTGGCATAACAGTGCACACAAACATGGTTCCAAATTCAAGAAACTTTTTGGGAAAAGTGATTTTGGAAAGATTGCGAAGCTCACTAATGGTAGGTCTGACTAAACCAAGGAGAAGGAAGGCGGGAACATTTAGCAGGGAGAGCTTCCATGAGAGCGAAGGTATGGTTTTACTTCCTAGCCTGTTTTGGTTCAACAAAACCACGTGTGCACGGTGAGAGAACAAAGAAGGTACGTGTTCTTTGTATGCCGCATCCTAAGGATACAAGATCGATGTAGGAGTTGTCACTGAAAATTCTATCATGAGGTATCGGGAAGGGAATAAAGGGTTTATTCCTCACCCAGCGTTTAAATCAACATTCTATGTTTGAAGGTTGAATTGAAAGTATGGAATCGAGAGAAGAAGTACGAGCTTCACCGCTCCGCCGACGGAGTTTAGAAAGGACCGAGGAAACCGAGGAAGAAAGCGGGGTGCTGGTAGAAAGAGATGGCTTGGTGAAGGCCGGAAAAGGAGACTCGAGGTTCTAGCGGTCGAGGCAGGCACGGAAAACTCACGACACTTGATAGTTTCAATTTGCGAGACAATGAAGAGGCGGGATGAAGGCGGCCCGATGGGCCTCTCATTCCCATAGCCGGTTCTCATCGCATGCTGAGCGGAAATTTCCAACATGGAGAAACCAGGGAGCCGCAAGAGAACGGTTCCGTCTTGGAAGCTCTGATACCATGCAAAGATAATGAATGAAAGAGAGAAGGAGTGGAACTCTGCGGGAATTGAGAGAAGGAATTTATGAAAAAGAATTGAAGACTAACGGTGGGAGGAAGAGCTACTTGAGGAAGGAAGGAGCATGAGATGGGCTAAAGAAGAGACGCGGTGGGAAGAATTTGAGCAGAAGGAAGGAAGCAGAGATGAAAAAATTTTGAAGCAGCAAAGGGGAAGATTTTAAGAAAGAAATGAAGGAAAGAGATCATGCATTCTACGAAACTCAAACTAAGTCATGACTTTTATAACAATGTTGGTTTGGCGTGATTCTCAGCTCCTAGCATTGATAAAGAAAGAGATCTGACAAGAAGCCAAATTTGGGGAGCAAATCAAGGGCTTCAAGTTCCTATACAAGTCTCTACAGAAGGATTTTGAAAACAAACTGGATGATAGAGACAAGAAGCAAAAGGATGTTGAATCCTACAGGCAGAAAGAATGGCTAGAAAATTTGGATCTGATTAACAATAATCTCACCAAATTTTTAGAGGTCATGACTGAAATGGAGAATACAGAATGGCTTGGGAAGAGCGGGATGAGTTGAACAAAAAGTTGATCTCTCCAATGAGATCTTCATTGAAAGATCAAGTTGAGAAGAAACACTAGAAAGAAAGGAAAGAAGGAAATGAAATTTCCTCCATTCCCAGCTCATTTAGATACCTTAGACACGGATCCCCTAATATCTTTCTTGCCTCTTCCAAAAGAAAGATGACTTCTTCCCAAGCCGCTTCCTTACCCTCCTTATCCCATTTGAATTGTATCCAACTGTTGCAATTGAATCAGAAATAAAATGAGAAATTTGAATTGAATTGTTGTGTGCTATTATGAATCTGTTTGTTCATTGTTGTGTTGCTTTGTGATGCATAGTTGGAAAATGTAAAAGTAGGAATTTAGTTCGAATAAAAAGCGCTAAGATGTCATGAGAGCGAGTTGAATGGGCGGGTTAAGATTAAGAAATAAGCTTAAATGTAGAATAAGGGCGAAAGAATACGGTTTGATTGAAACATGAAGTGCAAAAGTGACTTAAGTCCTAGCGGTAAGTCGGGAATAGAGGAAAGTAATGAAATTGAAGGAACAAAACTTATATTTTGAGATTGTGGTATGAGTATTGAGTTAAGGAGCACATTGGATACTAAGAGTTTAACTACTCATCAGCAAAAAATTAATCAAGGAACTCCTAATGGTTAATGCAGTAGCTAACCAGATTCTAAAACTTGTTAGATTATTGGTAGGCGAAATCCTAGGTGATACGGTGACAAAGTGATGCGGAGGCCATTCTTGGAAAGTTTGAGCCATTCAAGCCATCCTATTATCTATATGCTAAAGCACATACCTTAGTTCGAAATTGAATGCTCGACCTTATTTCTAAAAATCAACCAGTTAAACCCCAAACCTTCCAAAGAATCAATCTTCAGTAAGAACGTGATTGCAGGCGAAAGAGAAGAAAGGAAATCGAGGATTTGGGGAAGTTGTTTGAAGAACTTCAAAGGAGAAAAGGCAGGGAAAAAGGGAATGAAGGAAAAGGTCAAAAGCAGAAATACAAAAAAGGGATAAGTTTTACCTTGTGGCCTGAATTCTCTTGAACTATTAAGTTCTTAGGGGTGTTCAACACAGTACCCTAATACCATACGGTATGGGAGTTACTAACCCAGTTCGCTAAGGGTGTTAGAAAGCCTAAGAAGGTAAAACATTACTATCCTGAATGGTGACAAATGAGGAAATTTGAGTTGAATTACAAATGAGAAATGGGAGCATACGATTCGAATAGAAGAAATCAGGAGATGTCCCAAAATGAAGTTTGGGGTTATTAAAGAAACTACGAGGAAAAAGAGACGTGTAGTGAGAAGAAGAGAGAAAAGAAGTTCGGGGTAATCCTAAACTAAAGTTCCTTTCTATCCTACCCTTACTGAGCCTAACATTACAAGCCCAAAAGACTGATTGATCTTGAAGGATGGAATTACCTACATTAGTGGAAGTATTATGAGCAGTAAAACATGGAATTTGGAAAGGCAATAAGCATTACTTGTGAAGGACCTAGGGAGTTAAGTGAATAATTATGAAGATGAGAAAGGAAAACAATTTATTTTTAGGATCCAATGATTATGTTGTTTGTAAAACAATTTCAACAGTTTAGTTTTGTATACTAAAGTAGAAAGCGAGCCTTGAGCTGGACTGAAGCTAGATGTGCGAGAAAACAATGCAATCCTTGTGTTTCAATTAAATTGACTTCTGCACCAAAAACAAAATGAAAAATGTCCTTTTTGTTTGAGGATGACAATTCTTTCTTTTCTTTGCTTGAGGACAAGCAAAATTTTAAGTTTGGGGAGTTTGATGAGCTTAAAAGTCATCATTTACCCCAGTCCATTTTACGAATCTATTTTATCTAAACAAGACTTATTTATGTCAAAGGTATGGAATAACTAGCAAAGCGATAAGTGGCGGGAATTCAAGAAAAGAAGAATTTTTCTGCGAGAAAAGCGGATTGGATGACGTTAATGAGATAATTAGATTTGAATGATTCTGTGAAAAAGGCGCACAAAGATGAAGGAACCACGATGTCGTGAAGCTTTGGCGGCAATCAAAATACATATCCGGGTTGCGCCCGATGCAACTCCGGTCGAAGCGAAGCTTACTTGAAGAACAAGGCGGTACGAGAGTTAAAGCTCCAGGTGAAGCAACCGGGGAAATGAAGAAGAAGAAGACTTCATGCATCACGACGCCGGGCCCATTTTGTCGTGACATGTTGATAATTAGCGCGATCGCGACATCGGCGTGCAAGAAAAAGAAGTCCACGACAAAGATCGGCTAAAGAGAGAAGGTCATGACATCGGGAAAAGTGAAGAAATAGCGGCCCGGTGCGGCGGGAATCACCGGATAAGCGTTTGAGGGTTAACCCGGGGAAGGCCAGGGAATGTCGCGACGACATCGTGATGTCTCAACAAAGGGTTGATATCGCGACTCGGGGATGGAGGCGCGACAAGAGAATCGCCCAGGTATGACGGGCTTGTTGAGATGGTAGGGAGGTAACCGAGTTTGTTGTCGACGAGAAGGAATTGAAGTCGCGACATCGATGGCGACCAGGTTGAAATCTGCAAAGGGCATGAATTGATATCGCGACGAAAGTTGATGGCATGATAGGAACCATCAAGTAAAGACTGCAGAGCCATAAGCTGATGTCGCGACAAGAGATTGTTGTCGCGACATCAAGAACTATCGATGGAAGCTTGTAAGTTCCTTAAGGCGATGTCACGACCAATTTGAAGTCACGACTACTTGGAGGCCAACAGTGAAGCACAGGCATAAAGTGATGTCGCGACAAAGATTGATGTCGCGGCGTCATAGGCTAACGATTAAAAGTTTGCATAGACTTAAGTTGATGTCGCGACGATGAGATCGATGTCGCGACATGGATGATAATCGCGACAAGGGATTTAAGGTCGCGACGAGCGGTAACAGGCGGTCCATGAAATCATAGCAGAATACGTTGGGATTAGGGTAGCGAAACCATAAATCATGATTACCGAAGGAGCGCTGACTTAGGCGGTGACGAGACGAGGCGAGTCTGGGGAGAGTGAAGGCTCATTCTTTATTTTTCTTTTTAGTTTTCTTTTCTTTTCTTTCTTTTCTTCAATGTTAATAGTTAGAGATTAGAATTAGATTTATCGTTTATTTTCCGTTTTCTTTTACGGATGCGGGTGTTGTCGATTTTGACGAGAAGCTGAATGCGAAATTTTATTCTTTCAAATTACTACTTGGAATGTTTGAAGTTGAGGTATTTAAGATTCGCTCTTGGAGTTTAATTCACGGTTATTCTTATGATCGGAGAATGGTAGCGTGGTCATTAATTGAGGAATCCGGCTTCAGTGAATATAGTGTTATCTTTCTGTGTACGTTTCCAGCATCTTTTGAATTTCAGTTTATGAATTTACTTCGGTGTTGGGTTTCTTGTTTGATCACGAATATCGGTTTCTTATACTAGTTATAAGATTTGTCTCATTACTCACGATTTCAAGGAGGCCCCTCCCGGTGACACGGAGAAGGCATTCTGAGTTATGAACAATTGCTTGAAGGTATATTAACCTGCTATTTGAGATCTAATGAGCTTTAAGTTGTAGATAAATCTCTTCTCACTTGAAATCAAGAAAGTTGAATAGGTTATCAATTTAAACAAGCGAAGTTCACCTCAATTCGAATAGTGAGGCCAATCAGTGTTAGTGAATCTAATCAAGGAAGGTGATCTATTCTAATTTTGAGGAAGAGCATCACGGAAGTTGTATATCCTTGGCCAGGTAACTTGGGAGCTAAGGTTCTGATCCGTAAAATGGGTATGAAGTATTCTGAAAAATACCCGGATTGAATCCCTTTTAAAAGTAGTTATTTATTTCTGTCTTCGAGAAGAATCGGGAAAATTAGATAATGAAATGGAGTTTGGAGAGATCGGTGTGCTTCTTAAACACCTTGGAATGATTTTAAAACCTGAAATATTCAAGAAGTTTTATCAGTATTAACTACAGGAATTGATACTTCACTATAGTAGTACACTTTATGTGTCCTCTAAAAGATAATTATTCAGTGTCCATTTATATTATTAACTATTCTTTATTCTTTATTCTTTATATTCGGTTTATTTGATTGTTCATTTATTTTACTCGTGCTAGTATAATTTCCGGCTTCTTAAGGCGGACCTAATATCACTTATTGGTCAGAATAGTATGGAGCTTGAGTGAGTCGAGTAGTTGATTTAAAATTCTTGAGATCTACGTGGGATCGATATCTGGACTTATATCCATTTTATTACTTGTCGGCACATTACTTGCGATATATCGGTGAAACGAAATTAATGGTAACTCTAGGAGACTTTGGTCTCGACAAACTCTGGTGCGAGTTTCTGGGATTAGATAATAGTCCTTTGGTAATTGTGCAACTAAATTTGTATATGCATTTTGGTCTGAGGTCATCAATCATCATCTATATACACCAATAAAGCCAAGAAAGAAGAGCTAGTATGTTTTAGAAAAGGACACGAATCAAAGGAGGACTTCCAAAAAGCAAAAACCAATAGCTTGGAAGAGAGCTCAGTATTCCATTGGCAAGAGGCCTGCTTGAGACCATATAAGGACCTGCGCAAGAGACAAACATGGCCAGGTAGAGCAGTAGGGTAGCCTTCAGGTGGGTGCATGTAAACTTCCTCATCCAAAAAACCATGGAGGAAGGCATTATTTATATCTAACGGATGATTAGGCGGGAGCAGTGTGGCCTTGCTAGAAATAGCGAACAACGATTTAGACACGGGGGCTTATCAAATAATCAACCCCCTCAATATGATGATAGCCCTTGGTAACAAGACATGCCTTGTAAAGATCAACAGTGACATCTGGTGAAAAGCTTGGTTTTGAAAACCTAACAACAACCAATCGGTTTCTTGCCAATGGAATGATGTCCCAGGTGTGCTTGGTTTCAAGGGCCTCTATCTCTTGGTGCATGGGATGACGCCATTCAGGATACAGACAAGCCTGGGCATAAGAAGTGGGCTCATGGAATGAAGAGACCTGGCTAAGAAAGCCAATGAAGGAAGAGGAAAAATGGGAGGAAGAGATGTAGGAAAAAGTAGGGGGAGTGTGAGGAGAAGAGGGAGGAATAGGAGAACAATATGAAGGCATGGGAAGGGGAACAAGGGAACAATTTGTCAAATCGTAGCCAAGTAGAGTGCGAGAGTTCTTGGAGGAAGAGAATCGGGAAGGAAGGAGAAGCAGAGAATGAAGATGAGGGAAGATCAGAAGAAGCTGGGGAAGTAGGAGAAGAAGGAAGAGAAATAGAGCAATCTAGAGAAGAAATGAAAAAAAAAAAGAGCATGGGGTAGAGGACGAGGACAAGGCATCAAGAAAAGAAGGGAGAGTAGGAGAGGGGAAGAAGGCAGCAAAGGGAAGGAGGAAGAGAAGGGGAAAATAGTTTCAGCAAAAACAACATCCCTAGAGTGGAAAACTGTATGAGAGTGAAGATCATAAACTTTGCAGGCCTTCATGCCCGGTTGGAAACCCAGAAAAAATGCATTTTGAAGCATGTGGGGAAAACTTATCTTTGTGAGGTTTTTTGATATTAGTGGCAAACACAATCAACTAGAACAAGCGAGATACTCACGGAGGATGACCATAGAGAACTTCATAAGGAGTTTTCCAACTGAGGAGAGAAGAGGGAAGTCTATTGACCAGGTGAGTAGCCATAAGGAGGGCATGATCCTAAATTTTTTTGACAACTAGGACTGAAACAATAAGGCTTAAGCAAGTTGGAGCAGGCACTTGTGCTTGCATTCGACAACACCATTTGTTGAGGAGTATACACACAACTCCTCTGATGAAAAATACCATGTTGGGAAAGAAATGATTGAAAGGCAATATTGGTGAACTCAGTGCCATTGTCTGATATGAGAGTCTTAATATTGCTATGAGAATGGACACTAACCATTTTTTCAAAGCTGGTAAGGATAGTGAGAGCCTGAGACTTATTTGAAATGAGATAGGTCCACATTAGCTCTCATAATCATCCTTATAGTTATCATGAACCGAGGCTCCATTTAAACATTCATGGCAATAAGGACTGAGAATCAACATGTATCAACTGGGAGAAAGTACACATGGATAGAACTGGAAGGGTAATGTAGATGTTGTTGTTTAGTCAAAGGACAAATATCATAATGAGATTTGTTTGGAAACAACATGTTTGAAAAAAGACAAATGCTTCAAAATAGAAAAAGAAGCATGACCAAAACGTTGGTGCCATAACTGGGCAACAGCTACATTAGGCTTAAAAACAGGGGAAACATCTTTGGATGAAGAAGAAAATTGCACATTATGTGCAGTAGGGTATCAATTTGCAATCTTTATAGTTGGATTGATCAAGGATGTAAAGAGTACCAAGCACTCTGCCCACAGCCACAAGTCTATTAGTCTTTGCTTCCTGTAAGTGACAAGATGTAGAGTGGCTTGAACCACATTAGAAGTGGTGTTGTTGACTAACAACTGATTGTACTTAAAGGTGGGAAGAAACAACACATCAGTGAGGGACAAAACTCAACGTAGAATGACTTGTCCCACTTTGTCAACATAATGTGTACTTCCATCGGGAAGGAAAACTGGAAGTGGAGGTTGAATGTCTTTAACATCAGTCATAAGACTTAGGTCATGGCATGTGTTTGGTACCTATGTCTATTTTCCAAGAATTCTGTTTGGAAGGAATTCATCCTATAGACTATGGCTGCAATTTTCAATAGATAGGTTACTGGCTTGTGCGAGTAAGGCTTGGGTGACATGTCCTTTATCCTTCATATATTTTGCTATTTCTTGTTGTATAAGTGAGGAGAGATCAACATCATGTGGAGATGAATCAAGGATCTTTTCTTCACTACTGGAGTCAATCGTGTTGACACGGTCGAAGGTACTCCACGATTACATTTGCAGGTGTCCTGCTTGTTTGTTGAGGTGTTACGCTAATCTTCAATGCCTTATACCCAGTTTAGATAACCATAGTTTTAAAACAACTAGCCATGGTGTGTCTATCATCCTGATATCTTCACAATGTAAATGATCTTTATGTTGGGGGTGCTCCATCAAAATTACGAAAATTTCTTCTCTTAATAGATCCTTTTAAAGTGAATAGGACTAAAGTAATACCATTACCATTTCAAATCTGGATTGTAAAATTCCTCCTAGCATCATTATTAATGCATTACTTGAACGAGTTTTTGCTAGCTGTCTGATCATTTAATATAGTGCTTTCATCGCATATTTTCCATACGTTGCTTCTCAACATGAAAACCATGAGTATACCTTTCGAAGATGGAAATGGATCAGTAAAACGCTCGATCCTTTGGTGTCAAACTCCTCATTGAGTCACATAAAAAATTACATAATTTTATCGGACTCAACAAAGTCAAATATTCTTATGACACCACACATCTGAGGTGGTAGATACTCAAACAGAGTTAGAGTTCAATACACAGTTTTTTTTAAAGGTTAGAAGTATTGAGTAATAGATGCATTAGTATAGTAGCATTGATTTCTCGTTGTAATTGATAAATCATTGGCCCATTGCTTTCACCGAATCGTGCCTCAACCTCTAACCATAAATCTCAGGTTGAGTTTGCGTAAATAAAGGATTCTGAGATATCCTTGCAAATGGAGTTCTGTAGCCAAGAGAAAATCATGCAGTCTGCCTTTTTATAGCCTCCATGTAGAGGTGAATCTGAAGACGGTGGAGTGTATGTCCCATCTATGAAGCACAACTTGATTTTGGCTCCCAATGCAATTTTCATAGATCTGCTCCATGATAGGAAATTGTTTCCTATCAATGGCGTTGTCACTAATGTCATCCCAGGATGATCTGAATTATGGAGACTAAGCGTTTCTTCATCTTGGAGTAAGGAGAAAGAACCATCTCCTTTTCATCTCTCTCTATTTTCATTACTAGTTTCTCTGAGATTTCCAGAGACCATGTGATTGGATCTGGATTCTTGATCCCCATTCATCTCCCCATTCTCATCTATTTCATATCTACTTACTCTGTTTGGTTTGAAAGAAAATCTCTTTCACATTTTTCTTCTCTATACCTGCTCTGATACCATGATAAAAAATGAAACCACACGGTTTTCATATCTCACCAAGATCTTGGGAACATAGCACTAGTTCTTTATACAACCAAGAAGAAACATCTAGAAGCAAAACAAAGAAAACGACCTACTGATGTTAACGAGTACATACACCACACTACATCATGTGAGACACACGTGGTATAAACATATCATGTAAAATGGGAATATATTCCACACAATGAAACAAAATCCAGGTTTATAGCATAACAAAACGACTCAAAACCTATACATTGATAGTAGAGTCTACACATTTGATATTATTATTGTGACTAGAATACCTATGACTTAAGTTTTGTAGCATACTGACGACCATGGATTTGATTTCTTGTCTCTCATCGTATTTACTTTACTCATCTGAATCGCCCAAATACAAATAAACATCACACCAGGATGACGAAAACCAAACCAATGTATTGAGACGACTTTCTCTAATGTAATCAAAGCCTTTCTCAAGGTCATTTGACCTCCCTCTGTCGCTGGAGTTTCTTGCTCCCTTGGCTCGACCTTAAGCATTAAGGTGCATAGAGGTGCAAGAGACTCCCCAAGCCTCTAATAATTGATAATCCTATATTACGAGTTTATTAGGTTAACCCTGACTATGTCTAATTCTTCATTCCTTCTCAGATCTTACAAAAGAACCACTCACATATTAAGATTGATCATAAGTGTAGTTTCATCGAAGCTGTAAGGTTAGTGGTAAGGCAAGTATATAAAAGATAATGGAATTATAAAAAGGCTAAAACTTTAACATAGTATTCATGTCCAAAACTCTACCAACACCCTAAACCATGAAATTAGAACCTCATTATGTTATGTTCAATATAAATAAACATCAAGACATGGTAATGGGAATAGAGAAAACTTTAAGTATCGAGGGAATGATGATCTCAGGTTCTTCAAGTCTTCTCTGCCAAAGGTCAGTCTTCTAATCTTCTTTATCTTGTTCCAAGCTCCAATTCCTTAAACCCTCGCTCTGCAAATTAATTTCGAACCCCTTCAATGTGATTCTCCTATTCCTTTTATAGCCTCTCTTAAAGATAAGGTTTGTTGAGACTTTCCCGTGACGTCCCTGCTTCTGCACCACTCTTCTCCAAGCCTCCTACAAGGCTCCCTTTTTAGCATTTTCCCGTGTTTCTCCTACAAAAACCAAATAAAAACTAAATATTAGAAAAGTAATCAAAAACATGGCTATATATATATATATATATATATATATATATGAAAATGATCAGATCACAAAGCTAAATCCCGGGTTTGTAATGAAGTGTTTTGGGCTCATTTACACCCCAACAGCTTCTTGCTTTGTCCCCAGCCCAGCTTGAGACTACGAACTAGACACGATAATAATATATTAAACAACGCGATATGAGGGTGATGCATGTTACTTAAGATGAAGGATCAAAATGAACCAAGCTCACAAATCTAGCCCTTTGTTTCCACAATTTTAGAGGATCCTTAAGGTTGTTTGACTTTCTCAAAGAATTCAAGTTGAACACGGTTTGGTCGACAAGAGTGACCTTCGCCTCTAGGTTTTGATGGCCTTTCCCGGAAGTCTATGTGCGTTGGGTCATGATCTCTAGCATACTCTTCGGTTGCATTTTGAGCTTGAATTCAACTTGCCTGTTGGAAGAGTCTAACTAAAAAGGATAGAGCATGCCCAGTTTGTATGCATACTAACCTACACTCATGAAAGAACTCTTAGTGCCAGCCAAGTTTCGAGTTGAGTGTTCTGTGCTTGAGGGGATCCATTGGTGACTCCCCACCATTTGGTTAAGAGCACCAGGCATTCAATTCCCCTCGAACTTCACCCCGAACACTTAACCAAACCTAAGAGCCCTAGTGTTGGTGGACCAAAAGTCATATACAAATTTATGACACCATTACCAAAGGACTATTGTTTAATCCCCAGCAATAATCCCATGAAACTTGTTGGTTATATTTCTTTGCAATTATACTCATTAAAATCGGTTTCCTTAAGATTAGATAAATTTCTTTCCGCTTTTGATCCAAGATCCACACTTAAGTGCACGGTCGAACAAGTAATAAAATGGATTTAGATCCAGATATCGATCCCTGAGATCTTAAAATTATCGATCAACTTCTACTGACTAATCAAAATTTCACACTATTTGGACTTCAAATCGGCCAATTTGAAAATCGAAGCTTAGAAAGCCTTAAAGTAATGATAACTAAAAATAATTGAATTAATAACCAATGAATTGAATCTTTAAAATAATAAAATTACAAATTTAGAAGTGACCAGATTATCTTTTAAAGGAGCGTTGAAAATACATTGTGTGAAACATCAGTTCCTGCGATTACCTTTGTACGTTGCTTAATGAACCACAGTTTAAAACTAGTCGAGGAATATGATGGTGCGGTTGGATCTCTCAAACCTCACGTTCATTATCTATTAATCTTCAACTGTTTCTCTCGAAGGCCAGTTGTTAGATAACTACTTTTAATGCAGGATGCCTTGTTATGAGTATTTTTCTTTCTGATACTTCATACCGCAAACATGGTACGCAAACCTTAGCTCTAAGATTAAGTCATTGCATGGAGTTTACACTATCTTGGTTTCTCTTCCTCCAAAATTAGGAATAGCTGTTCTTTCCTTGATTAGATCTTTGCTAATCTGGGGATTGAATTCATTATTCGAATCGAGGCGAACTCTCTGTGACTTAAATTGATAAAAAGCCCGGCCCATTCTAGTCTCCAAGTGAGAGAGAGGATTTATCAGTTTAATTTCTGAGCACACTAGATCAACAATATTAGGTTAACATACTTTGAAATTGTTCATTACTCTCGGGAATGCCTTCTGTGTCACTCAGGCCTCCTGGAAATGGAGCCAGGGCAATCCCTTTAATGAGTATGAGACACTGATATTGGGATCAATAACATAAAATACACAAAACCAGCAAGTAGATTTACAAATTGAAGTTCAACTTTAATGAATAAAATTATGCAGGAAAGATAATTTCTGACAATAGCGTCAATTCAATGGAAGCTGGGTTTCTAAATCACTGGATTACACCATCTGATAGCTTCTTGATCCAAAGCTTAATTTGTAAATAGGCAATTGGTAGTTCGAATTCCAAAATTTATGCGAAATTCAAACAGCAGACCCAGTAATTTGAAGGAAAATAAGTGCGCATCCGGCTAAAATTTTAGCATTAACGTTAGGATCGAATTTGAAATAAAAAACGAGCTAATCTAAAAATAAGAAACGAAAATTAAAATACAAGAGCCTTGACACTTGGATCTCTCTTTCAGAAGTAGCGAATTTGCGTTCATGCATGCGTGCGTATTTATAGGGTTACGAAGTTGGGCCTAATTTGATGCACCTCTTTTTGGACAGTTAAGCGGCCCGGTTGAGTTTTGTTGATGTCGCGACGCCCATTCTTTGTCGCGACCTTTGTTGTCTTCAGTTATGTCGCAGAGGCTTTGTTTGGTCGTGGCGATGTCGTCATTATCTCTTGGAAATTGTTGTCAGCGACTGACTAATTGATCCGTCTTAGTTGTCCACAATTGATGTCGCGACCAGTTAATGATGTCGCGACCTGTTTTTCAACACGGTGTCGCGGCGGCTTCTTGTTGTCGCGACCTTAACTCTTTGTATTTAATGTAAAGACTCACGTGATGTCGTGACCATGCAGTGCTGTGCGTGGATGTGCGACCTCATTATTTAGCCAGCGACCCTTCACCCTTTATGGCGATGTCGCGACAAGCTGGCTGATGTCGCGACATTGGTCTTGGATTCCGCGATGTCGCGACCTCACGGTATTTGCCAGCGACCTTTCTTTCCTTTAGCCGCATTGTTGCGAGTGTTTAATGATATGCGACCGCTTCTTTGGTCTGGCGATGTCGCGACAACTAGGTGTTGTCGAGACTTATTCTCTTTGCTCATGATGTCGCGGCTGGCGATTGATGTCCACGACAGCTGTTCATGTCTCGCGATGTCGCGACCTACGGCGTGTCGCGACCTACGGTGATAATAGCGACAAGCGTATTCGATCAATTGTACATCTTATGTCGCGACTTCTATTTGGTGTCACGACAACCTTGTCCACTGCACTGGGTTTAATTCTGTCGTGACCTCGAAGTGATGTCGCGACCTCATGTCTTTTTCTTCATCAATTCATAGTTGCCTGACTTGGAGTTTCTGTCGCGCCCAGCTCGTTTTGCCTTCAATTATAATACATTTACCATTGGATTTTTGTCGTGCGACCTTGATATGAATTTTCATTCTTTGTCAAGGCTTCACGACTTGGTCGCTAATCCTTGTGTGCCTCTCCTACTGCATAGCTTCTTCAGCCAGTTATATCAGTAATGCTCAGCCACATACATACTTCTATGGCGAAAATTCCTCTTTCTCTTGAATTCCTGGCATAGCAAGTTGGTGAGTTTTCAGTTTACGCACATTAATCAGTCTTTTAGATAAAAGTGTCGGAAAAATGGGTGAAAAGGGTTGACTTTTAAACAAATCACAGGATGTGAAACTTCTATCCTCTGTCATCGCTTGAGATGAGTGAATTCAATGAGCTCGTGGGTTAGACAGGCGTTAGGCTTTACAGAAGGGCCCTCGGTTTGTGCAGGATTAGATTATAAGGTCAACATTCTATTCTCTTTTTTAATTTTCTCTTTCTGTATATATATATATATATATATATATATATATATATATATATATATATATATATATATATATATATATATATATATATATATATATTCTTGTTATTTATTTATTTATTTATTTATTTTATTTTTATTTTTTATGTTGGGGCTGATATGATCCTGCTACGGTGTCCATCATGGGTATATAGAAAGCCCAGGCTCGTTGAACGTTAGTGAGTGGGTCAAGTCTAGATATCACGGAGATCACACTATTGAGTGTGTGGTAGACTACTGCAGATAGGTTTCTTGAATGCTAGGAGTTTACTCACTATGTCATTCCTACATATCGAGCATGTAACTCTCAGGTATCCTAACGACTAAGTCTTTCTTGTTACTTTATCTTTGTGTGTTTGAAAGTTTGGAGAGGTAAAAAAGATCCTTGATTGGCAAACATGGCATCACGCACACATACTACTTAACACAAACCTAGAACAAGAAATTACACTAAGACATCCTATACACAAACCTAGACAAAAAATGTGAATGTACGAACATAACATAACCCAAACATATCTAAACACGGACATAGACATAAGCATAAACATATGGCAAATGCTTCAGACTATAAATATGAACATAAACATAGCCCTTGATTGTGCCATAGTAGGTGTTATGGACTCGACAAAATTTATAACCTAAATTACTCCTCTTTGCTTGGTAGCGTAACTCTTTGCGTATAAGCGGCTATCTAGGATCGAACACAGGGGATGGGTTTTTCTTCGTACCAAATGATTTACAGTAGGCTCAAAATGGTAGATTGTTTTGGATTTTAGGATTTAGTGTAAAAGTGTAGTGGAGTTGATGAGTGTGGAAGTGAATTAGAAGTAAACAGAAATAAGCTAAAATAAAGTGTAAAAAGAAATCCTTGAAGTGTTGGGCTGCTAGGTTGGATTGATAGGGTTACAAAGGGGTCCTCGGGTTCATTTCCTCAAGGTAGGGAGGATGACCTATAGTCAATTCACGAGCCAGGATCTTCATTTAACTTTAAAAAACTAAGCCACTAATAATTTTCCTTTTGATGAAAGCATTTATTTAGCATTTATGGTTCCTCTGATGAAAATCATCACCGGCCATCCTACAATGATTCGTAAGGGCAACTAATGAATCTCCAATGGATCTAATAATAAGCATCCACACAGACCCTAAAGATTACCAAGTATTGAGTCAAATGCGGATGCATCTTATAAGTGAAAATATAACCCTTAACCTACCTCAGTGGCTCGTAAGTAGAAACTAATGGATATCGATTGTATCAAGCTAGAGCCATTGAACCTAAAAGCTTGCCAAGTATTGGCAAGAAAGTACATCAAAGAGCTTTAAACCTAGAGTTGTATTTGGGAACCAAAATGTAAAACTTTCTTGCGTGAAAACGAGGGGAACAAAATGCAAACCTTACTTCCAGCCTAGCAGCCCTCTTTATTTGGATACAGACTGTAAACATCCTTTGAAGTTGTCATCTCGAATGAGTGTTTAGTTTCCTAAAAGTAAGAAAATGAAAAATAGAAGAAAGCTGGGGAGAAAACGAGTACGTATTTTCTTAAGTCAGAATAAAACTTTTGTCAGCAGTGTATTACAATTAAACATATAGCCTTACCGTTAGTGAACTACCAAACTAACCTAACTAAAACTATTACAATGAGGGTAGAAAGGAGAAAAACCAAAAACGGGGTCGTTTAAAGAGTTGGAATTTTCGCTACAGGAGACAAATTTGCTATGTAGCGAAAATTTCATCTTGTAGCGAAAATTTGCTATTCAGCACTATTCATCCTCTTGTTCATCACTATTCACGGCTACTGTTCCATTGCTTTGCTACTATTCATCATGCACTATTCATCTGATTCATGCTTTTTTTGCTTTCTTTTCCTTTTTCTGATATTCTTTTCTTCTGATTTTTGATACATAATGCGGGTTAGAGCCAATTCTTCATGCTTGGAATAGCTCAGACAAACTTGGCATTAAAGGCTGCAAAAACTATAAAATTAGCTCTGAAAATATGATGTTGAAATATGATAAGGGACAGAACATGTCAATTGGGTTAATTATAACAATTAGTACACAAAAAACGCTCAAAACCTATTAAAAATAGGGCTCAAAATAGCACTTTTGGGTACTAATCACACTGTGAGCACATTGCTAGTCCCTTAGTAATGCGAGAAGAAAACAAAAAAAACATATAAAACTATAACAAAATTATATTACAAAGTTTGTAGTTCAAGGTTGTGAAGAAGTAATGCCTAACCCTCAATGAAAATTACGAAACTTAGCCTAATAACTACCTCGAGAGGCCGGTGTCATCTGGGTGTTAAAAGGTATCAAGAGCTCCTTTATTATTTCAGCCGGGAACTTCACCCAAATCTAAGTGTTTGTTGATTGGCTCTCGGCAATAAGCGCAAATTGAACTCTCCCCGCAACCTCTGCCTGACTAGTATGCTACCCAGCCCTAAATAGATGGGACCCACCTCTTATTCCACAATTCTTTTTGTGTTGTAGGATGATCTTTGAGAATAAACTTTGCTAAAGTCTATGAGTTGCTTGATGTCTCAACCAGTTAAGGTTTGAGCACCAAAACTTCTAGATTTTCAACCCTGAGCTCTTCGGGTTTCACCCGGACTCAGGAGCCAGGTTCGGACTCCGGCTTTACAACTCGCTAAACTTCACCCATCCGCCTGATGTGAGAACAAGTGGTGGCTCCAACTTGATTGGCTTAAGGCACCAGGGCTTTAAAGGCTTCCGCCATAAACCCCTCGGACCGTGTTCGGGTTTCAAAGTAGCGTTGCATTCCTCTTCTTTGCTTTTTCTTTCTTTTTCTTTTTCTTTGGAAGACTCATTAGCCTTCTTTCCATGAGGGTCCTTAACCTATTAAAGGTAGTGACGACCTTCGTGGATAGGTTGTACGAAAGTAAAAGGAGGTTGCGCGGTTTTCAAACTATCATTAAACCTAATGTGCTCGGTGTGTGGATTAGCTAAAGCGTGGAAGGATCATCTATTAAAATTCAACTTCGTCATTCTTTCGACTAGGCATGGACCAATCTAACAAAGATAGAATTAGACTAGTTTCAACTTTTCAAGCGTAGGCTAAATGAAACACACGATAAAAACAAAAAAATAGATGCAATAAAAGCTAACAAAGTAGATTAAGAAAAACAAACTAACGACTTAGCAAACCAACAAACAACGTACAAATACAAACTAACTACTTGAAGACATTAACTAAACAAAAGACTTGCTCAAAATATAAACAACACTTCCTTCTGCTCTCTGACCAAATTGAAACATTGTCCTCCCAGTGTGGCCATGGAGTGAGTTTAAGGAAGGAAGTGATACCTCCTTGATGAAATGTACTGGAGTTTTGGATAGGAGACATGCAAAGCTTCGGAGGACCTTATTCCTCCGACTAAGACTAGACAGTTAAGAGAAGAAAATAGAGGAAAAAGGACCGGATTGATTCATTGAATATTCTCATTTCAAAATTTCAAATGTGTTCTTTCTTACCATATTTAGATTCTACAATCTCTAAGTTTCCAACAAGATGAAAATCACCGTAGATGTCAGGATGAAAAAGTTATGCTCAAAACAAAATCATGAGGCAAAACAGGGGAGAGGGAGCGAAATTTTAAGCTAGAGTAAAAATTCACTCTCTTTTCACCTTGTCTTCATTCACCTTTGAGAGTTTTTCCACTCAAACTACAAAAATTAATAGAAAATTAAGAAAATTGAAAAGTGAAAAACAAGCTAGAACAAAGATTAGCAAAATTAAGAAAATCTAAAGAAAAATTAAAGAAATCAAAATAAGAAATTAAAATAAAAAAAAATCAAATAGAAAAATCAAAACAAAATGAGTGAACTTTGTTCCTCAAACCAGTGCTACGTCTTGTCATTGGTGTTAGGAATGGGTGGAGCGAAACAAATTATTGAGGTCAGGTGTAAACTGGAGCAGTTGTTTGCACCATCCACTATGCCATCACGTATGGTATTTGTGATGTCTTCGATGTAGCGGCAAATGTTTGAGCAATGGACTAACTTCCTAAAATCATGTAGCCAAGGCAGTGCAAATAGGGTGGCCTTTGGAGATGGTGTTTCAGGTGTAGACAAAATGTACACTTGGTAAGTGAAGGGGGCTACTGGTAGTGGGTTGTTGGTGGGAAATGGATTCAAAACAAGCTCTTGGGGCTCTTCCACTGTTTCTTTTCCACTGCCCTCCTCAGTTATAAAGGGAATGATTTCTTCTTTCTTCTCCCTTGGAAAAACAATAGCACACATATATGAGGATTCAGACAACCCTTCAAACAATTCAATAAAATCCTCTATAAGCCCCTGGTGTGGTACATTTATTGACAACTATCCTCTACCATGGTGTCTTTGGCACTCTTCCTACGGTGGACATTACTGTGTGATCGATGGGGTTTTTCAATGGAGTCTTACGGGTTTGTCCATTTATGCTCAAAGTCATTTTTCAGCCCATCTAATTTCTTATTCAATTGTCTTCCACGGTGACAATTCTCACGATTCGAATGGGCATTAATCCCTTACCTTTACGCCCTGAAAGTCATCCTTTATCCCAGGTAGGTCCAAAATGGCTTGTTCAAATGGAGGGATTATTTGTGGTATTAAAATTATTTGAGGGTTGAAGCATAATGGAGTTCGGGAGGTGCATACGTAGGAGGTCTTGGTTCCCATGAGGAATTTGTGTGATTACTGACTATGGTTGTAAGTACTACCATATGGTGAACTTCGTCCATTGGTTTCTATAGTCTCTCATGGGCCTATATTCATTTGGATTCCTCTCCCACGGGTTCTTGACTTTGCCATGGTAGTTTACGTAATCCCTTATGGACATATATAGGGTTACCACCGCCACATCTTTGGCCAATCTTGTCCTCTTCCATTGGGTTCAATTGACCTTGATTAAGAAACTCCTATCCCACTGGAACCGAACCCTGCAACAGAACAAGCAAACACCAAAGCAAGGAAAAAAAAAACAACTCTAAAGGTAAAGTTATTTAAAACAAAATAAAATGAAACAAAATTAACCTGGCAAACACTAAAGATATATCTGAAAATCACGAACTTGTGATGAGGATCACA
This sequence comes from Tetrastigma voinierianum, assembly GCA_016808115.1. Classification (NCBI taxonomy): domain Eukaryota; kingdom Viridiplantae; phylum Streptophyta; class Magnoliopsida; order Vitales; family Vitaceae; genus Tetrastigma; species Tetrastigma voinierianum. The sequence continues at coordinate 125,324 of JAEQBH010001595.1, forward strand.
AGTGTTCAAGATATGTTGGCACTTAGAGCACCATCCGGCAACGGCGCCGATTCGTGCCACAGTAGGTGTTATGAATCAGCAAAATTCCTCAGCCTAAGTACTTCTACTGCTTAGCATTAGCGTAACTACTGCGATATAGCGACTCAGGATCAGAGCACAGGGATGGGTTTCTTCGTACCAATGATTTAGTAGGCTCAAAATGGTGAATTTGTTTTTGGATTTTAGGATTTGAGTAAAAGTGTGTGTAGTTGATGTTGTGGAAATTGAAAAATAAAACCAAATAAATAAATAAGTGTAAAGAAATCCTTGAAGTGTTGGGCTGCTAGGTTGGGTTGATAGGGTTACAAAGAGGTCCTCAGGTTCATTTCCTCGCGTTGGGAAGGATGACCTATAGTCAATTCCCGAACCGGATCTTCATTTAACTTTAAAAACTAAACCCTAATAATTT